>OX457050.1:32877821-32885321 GCA_949752735.1 Lumbricus terrestris
CTCTAATTAACGCAATCACACAGATGCTTTGCTGAATCTGCAGTTTTTTCATATGGACATGAAATGGTGCGATGCGTTGTCTACGCAAACTGGACGTTGTCTCTTCAAGCAGTTTCTGACAGTCTGCAAATGCAAGACGTACGTCATGCTAGCGTTTTACGAATTGAGAAACTGCTTTCTCGCCTGTAGCCTACTAAATTAATCTTATTTAGACCTATGTATAAATATTATGTATAAAGATATAAGGATCAATTCCTCAAGATTCGTCGACGGTTTACAATGAGTTTAACCGGGACATAAACTTACCATATAAGTCTAAACATAACTGTCGTGCTAGGATGATGAAACGGATCTGGATCGTTACGTGCAAAGCGACGATGGTTACTTTGACTGGGAAGAGTTGACGTCCTATGATTACGAAGGAGTTACCATTTACATCCTCAACATGACTTCACAACAGTACCAAGACGGTAATTGCATCGATTAGGCCTACATAGCCTATAGTGATTGCCCATGTCAGTTTTCAAACTAGATCGCTTGCGTTTAATATTATGTTACAGGCTACAGCAAATGAGCGATGACAGTGAAACAGGCATTCATAAGAATTCGTAAAATTATTGCTTGGGCGCATTACAATTGACGCGCCCTTGTACGCATTGCATAGGCTACTGCTGATATTTTGCAGAACGTGTTTCCCTAAAACACGGAAAATTCGTCAGGCAGCATAATTATAGGTGGATCAGACTGACCTCAATGGCGTTGAATTTAATGTCTTGCTGTTAAGATAGCCTACATGACTTCAATATGGATTAAGCTGTGAGTGTTCATGGGTCATTCATTGCAGAGACCTTTTCCAGTCACCCCATCTGGTGGCACATCATGGGAATTGCCATTCCCGATCAGATCGACTACCTAGACTTCGGAATATTGTGGATTGGAGGCGCAAATAATGACGACGTCGACATCATGTGAGTGAAATTGTTTGAATTCACAATGTAATCATCAAGCTTTCAAATCGTCAAAGTGGACAATATGTAATTTTATTTATTCGTTTCCCGCATTTGTCATAGCGCCCATCAAAACTCTCTGCTGCTCAGCGGTGCTCCCGACTACAGCGCAGACATCAGAGTTTTGCACCGAAGTGCACGAGCAATTGCGAGTGAAGGACTTGCTCAAGATCCCTACATGGCTACTTACATGGACGGTTAATGATGATGATGATGGTTCTCTGCCCGAAGGCAGGTTCATTGGCTTTACGCCCCTGGGATGAGATGAGTGAGGTGGTTTCCCGTTGCCTTCCCCACAGACAATGATGGGTAAGCAACTTGCCCAAGGTCGCTCCGCAGGAGCTTGCGCCCCTGCGTCCCACACGTGCTAGCCCAAGATATCTAAATCTCTGAATGTCAACTCCCAGCCCGGGGTTTGAACCGCAGTCCGTTGCAACCAACAGACGTATGCCGCTCTCGCTTACCGGTGTAGCTAACTAGGCCAGTGGACGGTTAATATGAAAACGCAAAGGGCCTACATTGCCAACATTACACGATCTTGGCCTTTTAGGCGTACCTGATCCTGGCGTAATATAGAACTAAAGTTTCAGATTTTAAATAGAGATATCCATATAGTCCATATATATATATATATATATGTATATATATATATATAGCCTACTTATGCTGCAATGTGCTATTGGTCTTATAATGTCATACAATCTTGTCTTGTGTGCTTGAAGGGCACTACTGTGAGTTTGACAGATGGCCACAATGTGTTTGAGAAATATTTAAGCTGTTTAGATCTGATCATTAGAACTGATAACTAGAACTGATAATGAGATAACTAATAATCGACTATCCTGACCTATTTTTGTTTCGTTTTCTATTGAATAATAATAATAATAATTTGTCCAATGAAAAGTAGCTTTTGCAAAGAGGATTCATCGAAAAAAAGAAAGAAAAATCAGACAGTCTATGGTCACGCTTTCTCGAGTGTTGTACCATCCTCCCAGAACAGTGTCTGATAAGTTTAGAAAGCAAATGATTGGAAAGCAAATAAAGCTTATAAAAATAAATGCACAAACTTATCGAGTTATACCATTGAAAATCTGCCATTGAAAACCTGACTTTACCTGAAACAGTTGACGAAGCATTCTTCGCTTAGCTGAGGACGTAGATTATAATGTTAAAATTGCATTACGATAATCATGTTGCAGTATCTTTATATGTCTAATAAGATGCTCAAATGATAGGCTGTTTAGGCTACCCTTTCGTTCGTGTTTCTCTAAAGCGTATGCATCTTTCACATGCGAGATAATGTTGTTTTGTTACAGACCGCCTGCGGATGAATTGACGAATAATCTCATCAGTCAATTAGCAAATGACACGAAGGTCATCGCTGGATACATCAAGCAAGTTCCAAATCAGCCGACAGTTTTCGCGGTAAATATGGTATTCCACCGCTACTCGACGAGAGACTAGCAATGTTTCGAATATTATTATGTTACTGTACATGTATATCCTACTGATATAAGCCAAGTGGCCTTTAGCAGATAGATTGGTTAAGCGTGGTTTGGACAGTGTTTGAGCACATCTATAGTCGAAGTCTGATGGCTAAGTAAGTAAGTATGTATGTGCTCTGTTGAACCGCCTGCAGTTGAAACATCATTATAAGAACAATCTAAGCAAGTACAATCGTAAAAAGAACAATAATGTGTCACTAAATAATCATCATATGAAGCTACGAAACATAATAGACCACTATCGAGCTGTGCGAGAAAGTAAGAATAAAGACAGAAAAAGAGAAACTGTACGGTGCAAAGTCAGTTGGATGTTGGATCGGTCAAGCTATTAAAAGAGGGATAGTCCCCAGCAAAACCGTGTTAAGCTGCAGACAATAACTGAAGGGATTTCTTTATGCATTTCAGAATGACCCTAGTCAAATGAGTCGATACGAAGACAGCTTCATTGCCTGGACATGGAGAACGTACCTGGACTCTCCCAACCCAGACAACACTGTCATCGCCCGTATGCCAATGACTAAGGTCTGTATCGGTTCCATGACAATATGTCGCAAGACAAAATGTCGCCGAAAAAATGGCACAATCGTAAATGAGTAGGCCTAAATACTAGTTTCTTTTAAAAATCGACTATTTATTAAAATAATCGAATGAACTGGTTCATAGTAATGTCAGTGGACACACATTATAAATCAAAATGTCAACGAAGAAGGGCATAAAAAGAAATACAAAGCTACACAATCTGCAAACAAACTCTCAGTACATGACGTTACTGCAAAGTTACAATGATATTGACATTAAATATGCTAATATCTCCTAAAATCTCCTTGAATAAATCGAAAAAAGAAAAACAAAGCTGCAAAGTGTGCAAACAAACTCTCAATACATGATGTTACTACAAAGGTATACAGTAATATTAATATTAAATCGGTCAGTGTCTCCGAAAATCTCGATGAATAATGCTAATACATATTGCTAATACATTTTGCTAATACATTTTGTTCACGATATTTTGTCCACGTCATTTTGTCTTACGACATAGCCTATTGACACTGCGACATTTTGTCTTGCGACATATTGTCACTGCGATATTTTGTCGGCGACATTTTGTCGGCGACATTTTGTCGGCGACATTTTGTCTTGCGAAATTTTGTCAGTTCACCGTCTGTATCTATACACTCGCCATATTCCAGACAGCGCCGAGCCTTCTCGGTTGTGGGGCCGTCAATCTGGAATGACCTCCCCCTAACCTCCATCTCCTCCACCTGACCAGTCAATCCTTATTCCTTAAGTCCCTTAAATCTTTTTTCTTTTGCCGTGGCTGGGTTGGAAGCCCCTCTGAGTAGTTTCTTGAAGTGGCGCTATATAAATGCTAATAATGAATGAATGAATATTCTATAGGGTGACACGAAAGTTCGTTCACCGTTTTCAAAATGCGTTATCTCAGAAACGGCTTCATATTTCTTTATAATATTTTACCAGTGTGTACAACAATCAAATGAAAGATACTGGTACAAATTGGATTATGATCCGGTCCGTTTTCACCATTATTTATAAGAAAGTGTAAAGACGACCAGTTTTTGCGGAAATAACCGCGTTCGTCAAATTAACACAATAAAGAAACTTTGTATTCGCCTAGCCTCGTATACAAGCGTGACAATACACTGTTGTTACCTATATAGGACATACACAGACGTAGGCTATTAGCGTACAGTATCTCCTTTCTGCTTAATGACAGCACTGACTCTATCTGGCATGACTGGATCAGCCTCTGAAGTGTCCCAACTGCTATCAATCTCCACACTCGTTGGAGGCGACGCTTGAGCTGATCAGCGTTCTTTGGCTCGGGATCTTTATAAACGCTGAGAGATGAAATACTGCACAAGTTCTCAATAGGAGAGAGGTCCGGAGAGTTGGGTGGCCAATCCTTCGGCTTTATGTGTGACGGGAGGTTGTCGTCTAGCCACTTTGTCGTCACAGCTGATGTATGACAGCGTGCGCCATCCTGCTGAAATACTCCTAGGTCATTGTCAACAAACAACATTCATTGCATGACACTGCCGTTATCATTTTCTCTCTCGAACGGTGGCTTCGCGATCTGCTCGAGAATGTTGATGATGTACGTAGTACTGCGGGTTCTGTCTGGTACCATTTGACACAAATTCAAGTTTAGTGAGACCCATTGCAGTCAGCCCACACCCAAACCATCGACGCACTAAACTTCATCTGTGGAGGCAGGCAGTAAGTTTACTCTTCCTATGCCGGACAGAGTCAGTGCTGTCATTAAGCAGAAAGGAGATAGGCCTACTGTACGCTAATAGCCTACGTCTGTGTATGTCCTTTATAGGTAACAACAGTGTATTGTCACGCTTGTATACGAGGCCAGGCGTAAACGCAGTTTCTTTATTGTGTTAATTTGACGAACGCGGTTTTTCCGCAAAAACTGGTCGTCTTTACATTTTCTTATAAATAATGGTGCAAACGGACCGGATCATAATGAAATTTGTACCAATATCTTTCATTTGACTGATGTATACACTGACAAAATATTATAAAGAAATATGAAGCCGTTACTGAGATAACGCATTTTGAAAACGGTGAACGAACTTTTGTGTCACCCTATAGTTGTGAAGATAAACAGCAGAGTCGTCGTTTACTCTACGCGCTTCTGTAGAAGCTCGTCTGAAACGCGATCATGATGATAGGCTAATATTACGTGTATGTCCTGCGCTTCGGATCAGAACAAGACTCTATTTTTCAGTGCTCGCATGGAACCAATATGGCCATGTAGAACCCGCATTCAACCAACATGGATCCCGTCTAACACTTTATACCAATGAAAATGCTGACAAGTTTGATGTTGATTCCAGTAGACGCGTAGGAGACCAAGATGGTTTTAAACGAGATAAGAAAGAGTCAGATCGCATATGGAACGACATATGCACTCTGCGTTATCTCATAGATCTAATGCTTTTATATTCATCGCAAAAGTTTATAAATTTATTCTTAAATTGGTGATAGCCTATAAGAAAATAATAAATATGACTCGTGATATTTTTATGACGTTTGCGGCAATGATCTTTTTTGTACCTAACAAGATGACTTTAACCCTCATGCGACCAACATATTTTGCTCCTTAATATGACCAACTGGGGTCCTGTGGGACCCCAATAATTAATAACGCGTTCATTGCTTGATGCGTCAATATTGTCAAAGGTAACATATGTAAAATGCTTTAAAAAGCAATGTCAGTTGTTTCTATGAGTTAGTAATAGTAATAATAACAATAATCAGGACAATTTATATAGCGCAGTAACACAGCCATCCCGTTACAAGGACGCCTTACAAAGCAGCTAACATGCGGGATAGGCCATAGCGAGGAAGTAGGACTATGTTTTTGGCATGGATTTAAAAGGGGTATAGGGCATTACCCTTCCGGCCCATGACCCCCTGCCATTACCCCCACCATTACCCCGTAGGACATTACCCCCGCCATTACCCCCTCTGTTTGCATGTAAGTCCAGTGCATGTATGTAGGTATACATGTACATAAATACATGCATACATGCAAGCTTTCATACATGCATAAACACACACATACACACAAGTATGCATGTATGTATGAATTTATGTATATATATACTCACATATATACATTTATACACTGGACCTAAATGTAAACAAACAGAGGCTAGGGGTAATGGCAGAGGGTAATGGCCGGGGTAGTATTGTTCGGATCCCCTTGATATCAAAGCTTGCAGGTTTGGACTTTATGTACTGCCTGAAGTTACACCTGTCACGGTAACCTCATCCACTCACAGATTTGTACCAACAAAAAAAGCTTTTTCAATTGAACAGAAAACACTTTTCTGATGTCACGGAAAGCAGTAACTTCGTCATTGTTCAGTCTTTCCGTGATTATATGAGAAGTGTTTTATGCTCAATTGCCTTGTTGTAAAATCTCATGTAGGCCTACCGGTACTTCATGATGCACAAAATTGTGTCCTGGACATGGTCGTTATTCGTTATTTTCCAACGTCAATCTATTCCAGAATTATCTGTATTGATTCTTTTCCACTAAATTGTACTGAACCAATTCTCACTGTCATGATATCTTTGCGTAAAGTAGCGTTCGGTTCCATAGGAAAGATCATCATAAAGCTGCGGTCCTGCGGTACCCCACTAGATATTTCATATTTTTAAAAAAACCGTAAAAGTTAAACCGGATTTAATTACACGTAAATAGTGAGCGATGTCCATGTGACAAATTCATAAAACGTCGTTAAAAAATATTGGATAGCAAAAAAGTAACACGAGTCGAAACGGTGCTGGGGTCCCCTGGGACCCCAGTTGGTCACTTGAGGGTCACAATATACTGCATTTTCTTACTCGCTTAGCTTGATAATTG
This sequence comes from Lumbricus terrestris, assembly GCA_949752735.1. Classification (NCBI taxonomy): domain Eukaryota; kingdom Metazoa; phylum Annelida; class Clitellata; order Crassiclitellata; family Lumbricidae; genus Lumbricus; species Lumbricus terrestris. The sequence goes on from OX457050.1 coordinate 32,884,739, forward strand.
GACTTAATCTTTCTTTCACCGAAATGAATGGGCTGAATAGGCCGTGCAGATCTTGTGTGACGATGGCCCTCCTATTAATAACTATCTGCTTGTATTTCGTTTGCTGTTTATCCTCCCAATTGACAATAAAAGAAGATATACACCAGCTGTATAAAATGGCAGACTTCGTAATAATACTTGATTGTTTGATATTGTGTGTAGGCTGCAAAGAGAGGCTTGGACACAATCCAGCAGTTTGCGCCGTCAAAGGTTCCTCAAGCGGATATTCAGCGATTTGGTGTCGCCGGTCCATCGAAGGTAAGTTACACAGAACAAAGAGATCGCTTTCACGGGCAATAGACCTACAGACTGTTTTCCTTCCAACAGTTTTACATAAAGAAGTTATTATCTTGCCCAGATTCCGACTTAAAGTTCTAGAAAGTCTTACAGCGGTCGAGAGATCACACGTCACTGTGAAGCATCGATAGAAGCACAACAGACCACGAACACGTGGCGTAGGCTATGTGCGATGGTTTATTGTGCGCTATACGATGCATGGTCCATGTGGTAGATTAGTATCAGTATTCTGTAGGTTCTGCATCAA
>OX457050.1:32890321-32905321 GCA_949752735.1 Lumbricus terrestris
CCAGGATATTCAGATGCAAGAGGATAGAGATCAAGCTTGGCAAGTTGCTGCCGTGTGCCCAACCAAATAAATTTTGTCTTAGGTGGGTTCAAGTGTAGTCTATATATTCTACATTCTTGACGTCTCTCACTTAATTCTCCTTCTAGTGCAATATCTAGGAAGCGACGGGTTTCGAGCCCCGGCGTCACAAATAATCACGATTAACCTGCTGTTTCGATGCCTTGTGTCTCCATTGCATATATTCTAGTTACCATAGTATGTTCTACATTGTAGGAAATCCCATTCCCTCAGGTTTCGTGGGAAATGAATCCGGTAAGCTTCTTAATTAAATTGATGTCTAAATCTTCATTGCGATCAACACCTAACTTAAGTTTCTGCATTCTTTACGAATTTCTCTCGATTAGCCTACTATCAAGCTTCAGTTTAATGCACTGGCGAATTACATGCAACGTTGATTTGAGACTGCTAAACTGACCTATGCATGAATTTGCATGGACCCTCTACATGAGAGACTCATTCAAGGCGGATGAAACGTATAAAGAGTAACGTTTACTTTACATTGTGGATGACACCTGATCTTAGAATTGATGCCAGTCAAATAGATGCGTTTAAATGGTTGCATGAATCTCTTAGTGCTGCGATTATTCAATAAATTCATCAATTTCATTTGAATCAAATATAATAACTTAAAACTGCGAGTGGACTATAGGCTAATATTCGTTCGAAGAACACCTTATCAGATTTATTGACCTACTGTCGTAGTTGTAGGCCTATTCGATATCAGAGAGAAATAGTTAATTTTCCAGTTTCATATTCAATTTTTTTATATCTTAGGGCCTAATATAGAATTTCTATTAACGATTTTGATGACTCTATATAGACTAGCACTGGAGGAGAGACGATCTTTCATGCAAACCCTCCTCCTGTTGAACTCTTTGCATACAGAGCAGTCACACTTGGAAACGACACAAGGTAAATATTTAGTTCACAGTAGAAACGATATAATTTAACAGATATTAGAGTTTGATAGGAACAAGCGCGTCCATACAAACGATTCTTAATTAAATTACTACAAACAATAATTAATGTGCAACGTAATTTAAATTTCATATTTTTTTCTATACTGAGAAGAAATCAAACTGTTGGCCGATAAACTCTTGCACTATCTATAGAATCATAGATGTAATAAACGATTAAAACGCAATAAAACGTCGTTTATTCAAAATGTAAAAAACGGAAAAACGAAAAAAGGAAAACGAAAATAATTGGACTTTGTTGCATCATATAAGCGTACTGCATTTTAAAATTAAAAATCTTGCTTACACAATTTGATCTTAATCAGCAAATAACGCAGCTTAATTAGTAAGCACTAAATGGACCGACATTAATCCAAAACAATTATTTAGGCCTATTTATTATAATTTTGGTATAATAAGAAATCGAGATATTTAAAATATTGAAATTACTTTGAAGTTTAAATTGTGTTCATAAGTCCTCATAGCCCATGCTGACATAAACATTAGGCTAGCAATCAAAAACTAAACTTTTTAAGACTAGCTTACAAACTGCACTTAATAAAAAAAGTGCATAATATTTATATTTTTACTTATAGGCTCTAGGCTACTAGAACTTTACATAAATTTTTTTTTAATATTTCGTTTCTTGTACTGTGCTATTTAGAATGATGTTGAAACGGTTAACCTGAACAATTACGCAAATTAGCTGAATCATTGAAAATATGGAGACAATAATTTATAGGCCTAGGTCTAAGGCATTGCAGAGAATAATATATTAAAGAAAATAATTAAGGACAGCAGATAAATAAATAAATAGATAAAGTTACACACACAAAATTTAAAAAATGGAATAAACGATAAAAAATAATAAATAATAAAAACGAGATTTTCTGAGAAGGATAAACAACGAAAAGACTTTTTTTTACAGCTATGTCTAGAATGATGCAATTCAGTGTTATGCGTAGAATGAAAGCAGATTTTTTCATCGTAACTCTACAATGTACAACATTGTACATAATACAGTAACGATACAATCGTAAGTTGCCTACGTGAACGCTAGTAAGTCTAAGTCTACTAAGTGAGCATGCAATTCGCTGTATGTTTCTAAAGGCGTGATTTCCGTTTGATCGCCGGAACTCCTCCTGATATTGGTAGCCACCCCGTTCCTTGGCGTCGAGATATCGAAATCGAAGACCTGGTAAGTGGACCAAGTCACATACAGTGAGTCAAGAAAAAAGACAAAAGCCACTAATGCAATCACTGCACAATGATTGGTATAATGTTCCACAGCACGCCATATTTCTATCGTCCGTGAGCACTAAACTAAAAGGTCATCTATTTCATCATCCTTACCCTGCAATGTGACTTGACTTCTGCTTACTCTGACCAATTCGGATTCCAAACTAGCTGCTCCAACGGATTATGATTTTGACTACAGATGAGCGATCTTATATCGATACGTTGGTCGGCCTATAGCTCTATTGATTCATAACGACGTCCTAGTAGTAGGATTAAAAGTTAGGCCAGATAAGAATAGATCAAATTGAAAGTCTACAGACCTATATGGTAAAAAAACAAGCTCTAACAAAGAACACAACATAGAGAAGACACATTAGGTCCATCCTTTGCAGATCATTAATAATTAACAATGACAACGTTTTTATTACATTTTTTGCAAATCTTCAGTATAAATTTCAAGCAGATCAATTCTGCATTTTGTTCATCATCGGGTAGTTCACAATTGCTGCCATCAATCACGGGATAGCCAGTAGGTACATGTATAGGTCTATGGCCTAATAGTCAAAGCACCATAATTATAATCAATCAATCAATCAATCGTAATCTATATAGCGCCCCTTCAAGGTACCTACTCAAAGGCGCTCCCGGCCGAGATCAAGCGAAAAAAACAGCCTTCAACAGTTTGTGAAATTGAGAACAGCTTGAGAGGTGTCGCATAGTCAAGGGAAGTCCATTAAATCGGCCTATAATCTGGTTTGCCTGTGTTTCTTTCTGTAGGGCGATGGTAATTATCGCATAGCAACCGACGAAGTTCCCGGTGAATGGGTTGGATTTTTCATTGAGGTACAACAACGATTAAGATTCATGTTATATTTCAAATGCATACATAAACACGAATACATCGATGCATGCATAGGGACATCTTCAGCTATAGATCCATACTCTTACAAGCCACGCTACTGCATAGGCACAAGATAACGGCATCACTGAATATGACAAATGGACCATGCGTAGCCTGCAGATTGCCTCCAAGTGACTGACGTCAGGACAGAATTAAAAGTCTCACGATTTTAATTACTGAACGATTGAAAGTTGGTGCCCTATGACTCTCTGTTGCTGATTACGACAGGGAGACTACTAACGCTAATGTAGGAACCTACTCTGGCGTTTAGCTTCACGGCAGACAACTCATTTAAACCACTAATCAACCACTAATCAATGCCGAGTTAAGGATGGAGATTGACAGCTGGTGAAAAAAGACATTCGCTGAAGACTTACGCTCACTCCAATAATCTCATGTTTGGTACCGTAATGTAGCCAGCTGCATTGACTGTTATAGGCCTATACCTAGACTGCAACATTGACATCTTCAGCTATAGGTCCATAGTCACTCCATATGGCCTATGCTACTAACCTGTAACTGACTCAACGAAGGTTGCCGGCTGATCCCATGCTTTATTATACTGTAGAATGTCTTGTGATTTGTAGGGTCAGTGGGAGGGACCGTCAGGAGACCGAATGTGCTTCACATCACAGGTCCACGTCATTCCCTACACTTACCCACACGAAGCTTGCACAGACTCGGCATCCTGCTATGGAACTCTCGTCTAAACATCCCAGCGAAATATATTCACTATGGCCTATAATAAAAATATTATATGCTTGACTGCTATTTGTAAAAGCTTTCGTTGCAGCAAAATACTTTTATTTCAAGAACTTTGAAAGACATCAATTCTAGTTGTGAAACATTTGTATCCTACTGATCATTATTCTAAAATTATTATGGATTAAATGTTAGTAGGAAAAAGAAACTAAACAACAAGAAGACTAAGTTGCTCCTTCATTTCGTTCGTTTCAAATAATAAACTCCCCATTCTCCCCATTTGATCTATTATTTGGCGCTAGGATTGAAATCAATTTTGCTTCACTCTTGCCAAGCACACATCTCTTAAGATTTCACTTAACACTGTCCAGCTGCTGAAAATTACATATATTGCGGGACGCTGTGGTGTAGTGGGGGAGGGGTGGTTTCACCGTGGTTGTGTACGATGCCTCGGAGGAGGAAGGTTCCAGGTTCGACTCTGCCTCAAGCCGCCCCGAAGGGACCTCGGACAAGTCCTTCACATGCAATTGCTCATGCGCTTCGGCGTGAAACTCCGATGCAGTGTCCGCGCTGTAGTCGGGAGCACTTATGTGTAAGCAGCTTGAAGGGGCGCTATGGCAAATGCGATATATAAATAAATAAATAATTGAATATTCAGAAAGTTTCAGATGAGTAGCGCAACCATCGTCATAATAGTAAACAGATCCTAAGTGCATCTAAAATAGGTCTTAAGTGCATAGGCTATAAGTTTAATTATGAGACATGCAAATGAGTGCACATTTAAAGCCATATTACTGTTTTTTAGCGCGCAGTTATACACAAAATGTGCAGTTCTAAATGGATTTGTGAAGTGGTAGAAATACTTCTGTGCAGTTCAAAATAGTAGCAAGTTCGATGTCCTTCGTGGTGATTTACCATGTAGGCTGGTAAGGGAAAGCAGGGGGTTGTGCAGTTCTAAAAATTCATTTTAAAAGTTCTGAGCCATGTGATGCTATAACTCCATATTTCCGATTTTTATTCTGGACCTAACGTTTGAAGTAATCTTCCCGCATTGAAATGTTTCTTCTGCTCTTGCGTCATTCGATCTCGACTAACAACGAATCGTTCTGACCTGATCAACCACAATTATAGACGACCGACCTATTTCAACGACTGGTTCTGTAATAATGCGTTCTTGGTATTAAAGACAATTCATATTCAAACATGATGGTCAGATTTCATCAAAATATTTCAAACAGAACAACAGGTATACCACTTTTAGTGAGGACACCCATCGTTTTTTGACGATTTAAAAAACGCGACGCAAGAAAAAGTAAAAAAACCCAATCTAATTATTCTGGCCAATATCTTGGTCAAAGGTAAGAATATCGAAATGAATTTTTTTAGGCTTAAATACAATTCATATCTGCACACGATATGTCAGATTCCATCAAAAATATTTCAAACAGAACAAAAGTTATACCACTTTTAGGAAGGTCACCCACCGTTTTTTGACGATTCAAAAACGAAACGCAACAAAAAAAGTAACAAAACCGCGATTTTTTTCTCATCTCAAATAATTGGTATCAAATAGCATTGATATTGCCAGATGATCATTATTATTACTATTTAAAAAAATAAACAGGGTACCAGCGTAGCTGCGCGTCACTGAGAAGTCACTTAGCAAGATGACAATCAAATTGGTAAATAAGGAATCTGTCAGATTAATCAACAGGTCCATCAAGAACTTTGCAAAGAGACTCAAAAGAAGTTTTGGCACTGGTTGTGGGCACATTGAACACAAGTTGTGAAGCACTACCAAGTTTATTTGACAACAGTTATTTGAGACGAGACTTAATAAAATCGTGTTTTTGTCACTTTTTGTTCCGTTTCGTTTTTGAGTCGTCAAAAAACGGTGGTTGTCCTCACTGAAAGGGGTATAACTTTTGTTCTGTTTGAAATATTTTGATGAAATCTGTCCATGATGCGTAAATATGAATTGTCTATAAGCCCGTAAAATTTCATTTAGAAATTCTTACTTTTGGTCAAGTTATGGGCAAAAACCTAGGGGGGTCTTTTTTGGCGCACCCCGTATATGTATCTAGGAGGCAGGCCTGGTGAGCACGCCACAAGACAATTATTGCAAAGCTAAATCCTGAACAATACATGTTTGAGCACAGGGCCCTAATGGGGCGTCCAAACAGTAAAATTAGGTTGAGAAAATATTTATATTAGTCATCGTTATCAATTATGAGCGTCGCATGAAACTCATTAGGTCATATTAATTGTGAGACCGTTTAACTCTAATTCTGAAATTGTGTAGTTATTATCCAAGACTCGAACAACCAGAAAAACATCATCAACGAGTCTGGAATGACCCACGTATAGCAATCATACAATGCCACACTTCAGGCTGGTAAATTGTTTCTATAATATTTCATAGGTTAGTAAAAATATTCAATATGTATGTATGTGCACAGTGCACATGTAATAGCGCCTCTGAAAGATTTCCACCCAGAGGCGCTCCCGACTACAGTGCGAACAATGAATCGGAGTTTCACGCCGAAGCGCTGAGCAACTGCGAATGAAGGACTTGACCAAGGTCACTATACGAGGTCGCTCGAGGTGCATTCGAACCTCCAACCCACCGGCTTCAAGGCAACGAATACAACCACTACACCACCGCGCCACAAATAATAGGTGCAACACAAATTTTAAATTTTAATTTACAGATGTATATGTATCTAGGAGGCAGGCCTGGTGACGACGTCAACAAATTCTTTATCTGTCACATCTGTTCCACCGACACGATAGTGTCTAGGCTTGCAATCAGAGCAATCTCATTGGTTAGGCTCTATAATAAAACATGTGTGAGTCTCCCATGGTTATTTTAAAAAGAATTTATCCAGGCCAATTCATTGCCAGTCGCCCTTCCCTTTTGTAGGTTGGAAAGTTGATAGCATTCGATTGCATAAAATTACAGCCTAAAGATGTAAACTATATTGAAAAACGCAGTCAAAACCGGTTTTTTTAAAGGAACTTGATATATAATATCAGACAAAGAGCTTAGTAAGTAAGTCGGCAGTATGGGTAACTCAAACTCGTCAAACGCATTGGATATTATTTACCGGATGATAATTATAGACACCTCTGGCGCATGAGCGTTCGTTCGATATAAATTTTCGTCCACGGAATTCCCTATAGTTTCTGATGCGCTTGTTTTCAAATGCTTGAATGCGCCTTTCTACTTCCTTCATCGGCGTCCACGCCTCGCATTCCTACGTCGCTAATATGGACACATAGGCTATGCATTCACCAATCACAAGTTATATCGCTGCTGATAGACTTGCTCTTCAATCTGACCATAATCGTCATGATGGCATCATCCCCATGGCCTGCAGCCTTGATTAAATTTCCATCGCGAAATAGGTATCATCATGGGCGCCGACTCTGCGAGGCCCGTGAGTGCTCAGCACCACCAGAAATTGACCATGCGAGGCCCGCCCATGCATGGGCACCACCAGAAATCAGCCAACAAGATGTTCTTTTAAAGATATTATTTCTCTGTTGGCATTGATTTGCTTATCTAAAAAAATCATTACGTCTTTTACATATTTTCTTTTATCTCAGTTAGTGTAGCCTACCTTACTATATTACTCCAGTTTTACCCCGTCCGGTAGCCTGAACTCCATACGAATACGAGGAAAACCTCGAAATCCTGCTCATTCGATTCGCTTCCGTAATTATTTTGTTATTATTAATAATGAAAAATTTTGATGAGATAATAGCTAAAATGTCACTATTTCATGTTGCGTGGAAATTTTTTGAACAACGGCAAGGATGCTTTCAAGTCTTATATCACGACAATTTCGTAAAAATGACAGCCTAAGATGCATCGCAGTGTGGCAAGAAAAAATTCGAAAATGATTAGGATCCTCGAGCACATCCCCTCCACAAGCCCCTTCGTATCTTTCCTGCTCGGCGATCGTCCTTTGATCACTAGTTCTCCCCCCCAAAACTATGAACAAGTCTCCGCTTATAAACAGAGGTAATTTCAATAACTCTCCTGTCAAAAGAGGCTCAAAAAAAATTTGCCGCGCTCACGCGCGGATTTCTTCGCATTCCTTTGGGCACTCACACTTCTCGGCTCAACTCGGCGCCTATGGGTATCATAGGCCTATTGTGTTACACTAATCCACAGATATATAGGCTAGGTAATATAAGTGCTCCAGGCTCCATGCAGCCTTCCCGTGTTCGCTTCCATTTTCAACACCTCGCCCAGTATTCGTCATGGCTTTCATCTTTGATACCTGGATTGTTATAGCCTACCATATTCTCCTGCAGCATTCGCGACGCAATTTAAGACTGTAAAATTTCATTTCGAAATTCTCACTTATGGCCAAGATATTGACAAAAACCTAGGGGGGTATTTTTTGGCGCACCCTGTACATACATACGTTTTCTCAGGCGCCCTCGAAACCCAAACCCTCTGCCTGTTTTGCACTGCACCTGGCTTAGATAGCATCGTAATTTAGTCATTTTGTACGGCCATCACTGCAATAGATCTAATCGTTTATTTTTGCCAATGTTATAGTCGTTAGTCAGGTAATGAGAAGTTGGGCAGTGAGCGCAGGGTTCACACAAGCACAGTCCCACCCAACCTCTTCACATACCCACCCCATCAGTCCTGTAGTGTAGAGTGTAGACTCACACATAGCCTAAACTAATCTGGCCACTAACATCGCTGGTCGTCAGCGTACACTCGTGATTGAACATTTAATATGATCGCTCAAGGTCACTGTAGTCTGTATATAGTCTGACATTAATGTGATCTTTTGATGCACAGAAAATGTCTGATAGTAGGCGACGATAAAAAGTAGACTTTACTGACAAATTTTAGGTGAGTACACGCCGGCAGAAGAAATCAACTTTTTTGGTGAAATTTTCTGACGACCTTTTTTTGTAGTCAAAATTTCTGACGACCTTTTTTATTAGTCATCGTCTACTTTTCTGACTTTATTGACCCGTGGACGTTCACAAACCGCTACTTTCCGCAATTTTAGACAATTTTTATCGTAATTACATTTCTCACACATTTTTGCGTAGTTTCTTTTTAGGTAAGTACACGCCGTATACCCGCGTATACCCTCGTGTACAGCCCTGATTATTTGCTACATGCATTTTAATGTGCGTAGGCCTATCTGCCGTTAGTTGACATGAAGTGTTTCAACGCGTAAAAAATCCTATTGAATTTATGCAACTGAACCATCGAGATAAGCGATGACAGCGTAAATGCATTCGCAAGCGCCTCGCCAGGTTTCGTATAAAGGCAGAGCAGATTGAGTTTGTCCATAGATGTTTCGCTTTCGCAGAGTATTGACGCATGTAACACTGAACTGCACTGAAAGATGTTGGTTTCCTGTTGTCCAACAGCAGAAATAGTTGCTCTGGTCTTAACGGTCTTCACAACCAACGCCTACGATTGGGTAGATATTTCCTTTCATGACCTTTAGGCTTTACATGACCTCTTTTGCCTTGTATACTGTGACTGCTATAAAGACATAGACTACATTGTACCTTGATTGCGTAATTGAAGTAGAGGCCAATTATTATTAGTAGGCCTAAGTAAGGATTCCATTTAATAATCAGTTGCAGACCGTATTCCGAGTTACAACCATAGAGGTGTATTATATAATGAATATATCACTAGAGAGAGTATCAAGTCTTTATATTGAAGTCCGTCTAATTGGCACCGACCAATCACATCATCTGTCTAATTAGCACCCGACCAATCATAGGCCTTTGATTAGTCGCTTTGAATTAGGACGACGTTAAAAATTAACGACTTCAAATCTGACTGTTGGCTAGATAGGCTACGTCATGCTCTCTCTAGCGTTATGTTATACATGTAATACACCTCAATGGTTAGGCCTACAACAGACATTACACACAAGCAATTAAGCATGTACATTGAAATACAAGAATAATTAATCAGAATATAGCATTCGAATAATAAGAAACATTCGTCGATCGTCAACGTCTATCGTTGGTCGAAGGGACAAATCCATCCTTTATGCCTTTGGTCGAAGGAAGCGCTACGACTGCTTTATTTCGTGTAGCATGAAATGATATGATTCGTTGTCTATACGCAAACTGGATGTGTCTCTTTAACCAGTTTCTGACAGATGTCATGCTAGCGTTTTACGAATTGACAAACTGCTTTCTCGCTTGTATTAAATTAATCTTATGTTATAATCATGTATAAAATCTCCAAAATTCCTCCAGAGTTTACAATGGGCTTAACCGGGACATAAGCTTACATGTAAACTTACCATACATTATTATTATTACTGTCGTGCTAGGATGTTGAAACAGATCTGGATCGTTACGTACACAGCGACGATGGTTACTTCAGTTGGGAAGAGTTAACGTCCTATGATTACGAAGGAGTTACCATTTACATACTCAACATGACTTCACAGAAGTACCAGGACGGTAGCTATATCCATACCATAGCCCTATAGCAATTACCCTTGTCAGTTTTGCTTATAGCCTATTTGTTCTTACATCAGGTCGTTTGCATTCAAAATATGATAGCCTACAAGATATGACAGCTAAGCTATGACATAGCCTAGATACTTGCAGAACGTGCTTTCCTAAAACACAGCAAATTCGCTATATAGCCTATAAGCAAGCTATTCAAATAGATTATATTGACTCGAAGTGGTGTTGGATTGTAGGCTATGTCTTACTGTTAACTTAAGATATTATGATTCAATATGGATTAAACTTCGAGTGTCCGGGAGACTCGAGTTTTCGATGTAATTTATTACAGAGGCATTTTCAAGTCACCCCATCTGGTGGCACATCATGGGAATTGCCATTCCCGATCAGATCGACTACCTAGACTTCGGAGTATTGTGGATGGGAGGAGCAAGCAATGACGATGAGGTCATCATGTGAGTTTAAAGTCATAATTATGTAAAAATAAAAATGCTGTGGTTAGGTTGATCTTAAATCATTCGCAGCACAGTATTCCCATAATTATGTTCTTCCCGCCATAACACTTTATATGTCGCATTGAAATACATAATGATGACTATTTTATCATATGTAGCATTTTATTTTAATCCTAGAAACAAATGTTATATATCAAACTTATTTGTCGTTCAATGAGGATTATACTTACCATTTTATATTTCTTCGTAGCTGTGACGGTTCTTGAGTTAGGCCTATTGGCAAAAAACCGAATTTAGTCCGCCATTTTCCAAGATGGCGGCTCGAGCACAACTAGAATTTATGGAGACTTTTGGTGTTTTTGTCAGTGGGGTGTACTTAGCAACTCTGCCAAGTCTCTACTTAGTGCTAATATATCGAGTCGATTTTCCTAAAATTCTCCCACTATAATTAGTAAGTTTTATGACGTCAATATCATGCCTGTTGAGCCTAATATGCTCAATGCATCAACTCAATGACATGGCAAAGAAAAGTCTGACAGTTATCAGACCAACACCCACGTTACCAGTCAGACGAGACTAAGGCAGTCATGAAAAGTCATGAAAACACTGTGAGCGAAATAGTACAGCAAAAACGTCGCCACTGCGTGCACGTTGGCAATGCCAGTCCCAAGCCTGAATAAAGGAGGAGGGTGACACTATTGACCGTTGTCATCGCAAATTGTGGTTAAACTGAAGCTACTACTAAGCAAGTAGATGTAGCGAACGAGCTGAAAGATGGGGAGAATTCCGAGACTTAGGTTTATCTCCCACATTTCAGTCTTTATTCGGGACACTCTTCATTGGCTTCCTGTACCACAACGCATTGAGTTCAAAATTTTGACACTTATGCGCAATTCTCTTCTTGGGGTTGGTACCTCCTACTTCCGTTCTTTCTGTATTCATGTCTCCTCTCTCCCCGGTCGCTCTGCCCTTCGTTCGGCAGCTAATGGCCTCCTTGTTGTTCCTCGCATGCGTGGGGCTACGGCCCAGTCCAGAAGCTTTGCCTATGTTGGCCCCTCCTGCTGAAACCGTATTCCATATAAACTACGTCTTGAGCTTCTCAGCCTCTCTCTCCCTCTGTTTAGGAAGCGCCTGAAGACTATAGGGCCTACTATTCGTTAGCGACAGTGCTAACTTTGGGTCGGGAGCGCTACTGAATCTGTGAGCGGCGCTATACAAGTATTCAATTACAATTACAATTACAATCAATCGACAGAGTTCGCTCACTATACAGAGTGCGCCAAAAAAGACCCCTTCCTAGGTTTTTTGCCAATATCTTGGCCAAAAGTAAGAATTTCCAAATCAAATTTTCCAGGCTTATAGACAATTAATATTTACACATTATGGCCAGGTTTCATTCAAATATTTCAAACACAACAAACGTTACACCACTTTTAGTGAGGTCATCCACTGTGACCCACAGGGTATTGAATATACGGCTCTGACTAAAGTTGCATGTGAATGCGAACGCGGTAGTCTAAATTTCTAAAATCCTGCATAATTATGGATAAACCCCCGCTTAAAATTATACATTAAATTTTATATGAAGATTAATAGGTTGGCATACATTGTCAACATTCTACGACCTTAACCTTTACACGGCTTTGATTCTGGCCTAAAATCGAATAAAACCTTTCGATTAATTTTCTAAATCTATGTAGGCCTATATGTTGCGATGTATTATCAATCTCGTAATATTATACAAACTTATCTTGTGAGTTTGAAGGTCGCTGAGCTGTGAGTTTGACAGATGGCCACAAGGTGTTTGACAAGTAGGCCAGGGGTTCTCAAACTTTATTTTTTATTGTACCCCCAAGTAAAAAATCGAATGATGGCGTACCCCCAGCACTCAGATCAGAAACAAAATGCCATTGCGAAGTCCCCTTGCAGTGGCAACTATAAGTCCATTTAATCATTTTGGTGACATCGTTTATTAAAGTCGTATTCGCATAAAGGGAGCAAAATTTAGTTTGAATCATATAATCTTATCCACAAATTTAAAAGGGAAGACAGGTCCATGACCTCTATAAGAAAGAGCCAACCTGTTGTGCTATGGGTCTGTTTAGACTAGCAAAGATTTAAAATATCTGGTTCAATATTTGTCAATTTCAAACGCAAATTTACCCCATGTTTATTTTAGATAGCAAGAATAGTTTAAAAGCCAGTTTCACCCAGATTATGACTGCTGAAAGGAAACTCAAAAATTAAAGCTCGACCAGAAATTAATCCTTAGGCCAATTCAGCTCCGCTATTTGAGCTCCATAGGCTATCAGCTTAGAATTTCTAGCTTTGGTACTTTCAGCTATTTATACATTATTTATTCCAAAACTAGGGACTTTATTAATACGCCTAAACATAAATATGTTGCAACCACTGTATAGTACATGTATATGGGAGTCTAATTTTATGTTGTGAAAGAAATAAAGACGATGCTGTTATATGTTGCGACGTTAAAAATCATTCATTGCTAATCAAAGAAAGATGGACACAAAGTCCATAAACTCAAAGAAAATTTATACTTCTGGAAATTTTCGCGTACCCCTTACCGGAGCCTGGCGTACCCCCAGGGGTACGCGTACCACATTTTGAGAACCCCTGAAGTAGGCCATTTAAGTTGTTTACAACTGCTAATTAGAATCGATAAATTATTAGAACTGATTGTTGAACGGTTTGAACCTGATAATTAGAATGATAATCGACTATCTTGGCCTGTTGAATAATAATTTTCCATTGAAGACTCACGTTTGCAAAGAAGTTTGAGCACAAGCAGAAAGACAAAAATTATTCAGAGATCGAGTCCATGGTCGCGCTTTCTCGAGTGTTGGACCGACGATCCTCCCAGAACAGTGTCATGCCATTAAAAATTTGAATTCCTCTCAAACAGTTGGAGAAACATTCTTCGTTTATCTCAAGATGTATTTTGTTAAAATTGCAATACGATAGTCATGTTGCAGTACCTTTATAAGTCTAATAAGATGCTCAAATGCATAGGCTGCATAGGTTTATACCTTCCTCGAAGTTCAGCTTGAACATCACAGACAGCAGACGCAGTTGTTCATATCGCATGATGAGAGACAATGTTGTTCTGTTTGGCAGACCGCCTGCGGATGAAGTGACAAACGCCCTCGCCAGTCACTTGGCAAACGACTCAAAAGTCATCGTTGGATACATGAAGCAAGTTCCCAATCAGCCGACAGTTTTCGCGGTAAATAGTATTCCACCGCTACTCGATGAGAGACTACAGTGTTTCGAATATTATAATTTTACTGTATACTCAAGAAGGACGTAGCCAGGATTTGTTTTCGGGGGTGTTTCACTAATTTTCCTTCCTAAAAAACTGACGACCTTTTTTCAGTCAGCCCGTTGAAATCTTCCCAAAAAGTCACCAATTTCTCTCCCAAAAACCTGATGACCTTTTTTGGTCAGCCGGCCGAAATCTTCACAAAATGTCACCAATTAATTAATTCTGTTTTTTACATTTCTATATTTCGGGGGTGTTTTCATGGCTTTATTTCATAGTTTTTACATCATGTGCTCGTAAATGCATTCTATGAGTTTTCACATTTTCCATTGGGGGGGGTGTTCAAACATCCAAAACACCTCCTTAGCTACGGCCTTGACTGTACTGATATAAGCCAAGTGTCCTTTTGCAGATAGGTTGATTGAGCGTGGTTTGAAAAGTGTTTGAGCACATCTACATGTATAGTCGTAGTCTGACGGCTAAATCGGTCAAGCTATTCAGAGAAGGATGAGTGCCCAGCAGCATGACAGACTGACAGTTATAAGCTCGAGAGCGTAATACGGCTCTAAGGCCAATTTGCAGATCAATGTCGACTGACTGTATTCTGTATCGACCTGGTGTAGGTCGGGGATGTTCCAAAACGCCCAGTCATAGCTATCATTAGCGAATTCGATGATCAGGCAGCCATGTCATCTGCTGTCGTCATCGTCCATACATTACCGATATCCATGATATGTGTAGGTGGCGGCACCTGTAAACTCATCATCCACTGATTGATTTTGAAAATGAATGTGGACTTATGTTCCCTGATGTACTGATAGAATGATTCCGTCTGAAAATTAATCTAAACTGCATGCATGGTATCATAACTGAAGACGAATTGATATTGAATAGGGGTGGGCCTAACTGAATGTATTTCATTAT
>OX457050.1:32910321-32927821 GCA_949752735.1 Lumbricus terrestris
CCGCATTACCCAAAGATGTATCAAACGGCATTGTCAGTTATACTGACATTCTTACAGGTAAGAACAAAGAAGATACATTTTTATGTTTAGATCTACTTGACAATGTGTTGATAAATTCAAGACCTAAGCGACATTTCAAATCCAATTCTGTTTCTGAAATCGGTCTTTGGAAATAATTCTATAACTTTACATATATGACAGTTTGCATAATGCATATAGTGATGCGATTCGTTTGAATTGAGCACTAGAACGGTATTCGTCAGTTAAATTCCAGACTTTAAAGCATGGCCTAGATTCCGCGAGCATGGTCATTGCATACAATGCCGTAAAGGAATGTACAGGAATGTAAAGGCAGAAATTCTGAAGTGCTTGTAAAAGTCGTTGAATCACTGAGTGGCTTGGTTCTTAGTATTTCGCCCAACAGGTCAGATTATAGCTTAAGCCGATATGATGAAAAGGCTGTTGAGTATTTTTATTATTTGTAATAGTTCCGACACGCATTGACATTAATAATATGGATTAGTCTAAAACCTGAAAATACGCTGTATATAGGCCTAATTGTCGTAATATTTGTTGTATGATGCTAAGCAAGTCTACACATAACTCATGATATAGTATAGACTATCAGTTTTCTCTGAAGTGCTTAACTAATTAATTTTCCGTCTTAGGCCTATGCGTTGAAAAATATCAGAGGTAACCTGCTGTTTCGATGTGCCACATTGTGTTAATTAATAATAATGATAGCAATGACGACAATTTCAATGGGACCGTAACACCACAGCACATTTCGTTACAAGGGTGCCTCTACAAACAAGAACGCGACCTGTCAGCCTTAGAGAAAAGATAATTATGTCTTGAGTCACGATTTAAAAACCTCAACTGAGTTGGCAGAACGAACAGCGGTAGGCAGACTGTTCCAGCAGTGGGGTGGGCAGCAGTTGAAAAGCGCGGTCCCCGAAGCGTGTCCTCGTCCTCCGCACATACAGATCTCCTTTCACATTGCGTTGACCTAAGCTTAAGACCAGCACCTGCACGAAGCAGGATTTGAGGTAGTCCGGTGCTAATCCATGTAGTGACTTGTAGACCAGCAATGAGGGTTTGTATTCAATGCATTACGGTATCCGAGGCCAATGCAGCATGTCACGCAGTAATGGCGTCACATGATCGTATTTCCGCCGACTATACATACTACCCTCGCCATTGCATTCAACATGGACTGTATAGTCGATCGTGGAGGTAATTCGTAGCACCAGAAAATAGACTGTTGCACCGGTCCACCTGAGAGATAATGAAGCAGAAAAAAGCTGTTTTACATTCTTTTTACATTGTAGGAAACCCCATTCCCACAGGTCTCCTGGGAAATGAATCCGGTAAGCTTTCTGAGTTGAAGTCTAACTGAAGTCGAGCAACGCTTAGGTTAAGTCTTTGCATTTCTTGCGACTTTCTTTTGACTTCTGCCAAACTTTAGTTTAAAGTTGGCGAATTATTTTAAACGTTGATTTGAGACCGCTTAACTAACAACTGCATGAATTTGCGTAAACTTTCTACAAGGAAAGCTCATTCTAGGCGAACAAAATGCACAAAACGTAGGTCTGACATATTCACTTGACATTATAAATTACACCTGGTCTAAGAATTGATTCTAGTTAAATAGGTGCGTGGGATGATTCCAAGATTCGGTCGCCCTATCTCTTATTGCTGCGAATGCGATTGTCCAGTTAATTCAACATTAAATTTTGCCTTTGAGTCAATTGAAGTAACATAAAAACTGCGAATAATTGGCAAGCTCAAATTCTGTTATTATCGTCTTCGATATCAAATAGACTTAGTTTGTTTTTCAAAGTTTCTTGCCATTTTTGTTCCAATATAAAATTGGTAGATGATCTTACAATGATGTTGATAACTCTTCTGTGTAGACTAGCACTGGAGGGGAGACGATTTTTCATACAAACCCTCCTCCTGTCGAACTCTTTGCTTACAGAGCAGTCACACTCGGAAACGACACAAGGTAGATATTCAGTTCACAGTAGAAACACTAGCCTATAGTTAGCAGATCTGCTAGCGTTCGATAGGAACAAGCGCGTCCATACAAACGAATCTTAAAAACTGTAGGCCTAAACAGTAGACAATATTGTGCGCAACACAATTTAAATTGCATAATTATTTTCTATAGGCTACTGAGAAGAAAACAAACTGCTGGCCGATAAACTGTTGCAAGATCTATAATCATAGATGTAGGCCTATAATAAACGATTAAAACGGAATAAAGCGTGTTTTTTCCCGAATATAAAACACGGAAAAAGACAAAAAATAAAAACCAAAATATTTGAACTTCGTTGTATCTTGTAGGCTTAGTGCATTTTAAAATAAAAAGTTAAAGTTAAAATTAAATATTTTTTTTTACCCGAGGTACCTAGGATCCCTCGGGATTTCAAAAAATTATGCTTGGAGCTGTTATTCATTGTCTGGAAATTCAGGCCTCGTCCTCCGCAACAATATTAAAAGGACCACGAAAAGCGATGGCATTGTAGCGCTGAATGCAGATGGAAATGCGCTGGAAGAGAAAAGTCGTTTCACGCGGCTCTCCAGAAACGACCGAGAGACGTTGACCAACCTCGCGGATGAAGCAGACCCCGGCAGAGTTGATGGGCCCCAGTGTTTCCAGGGCAATGGGAACAAAAAGGTGTGATGATGGCAGCCCCGCGTACTTTTCGATTTTACGTACGGCGGCCTGTTCTGCAGCAGATCCCGCCGCATTCGCTGTGTGAGCGATGTAGGATGCCGCGCAGGTGTGGACCACTGTGGCATCCCAGGCCAGATGTTTGCCTGCTGCCCAGGGGATTAGTGTGGCCCCATTAAAATTACTCATTTTTATTTTAATCAGCAAATAACGCAACTTAATTAGTAAAAATTTAATGGACTGACATTAATCCAAAACAATTATTTAAAAAAAAATTTGGTCTAGTAAGAAATTGAGATATTTAAAATATTGAAATTATTTTGAAGTTTAAATTGTAATCATATGTCCTCACAGCCCATGCTGACATAAACATTAGGCTAACAATAAAAAACCTAATCTTTATAAGTAGGCCTATAGCCTGTAAAGTACACATAGCCTAATTTTAAAAATGTGCATACAATTTTAACGGAATATGTGAAAATACGGAGACAACTGTAGACTAGGGCATTTCAGAGGAATAACAAATTAAAGAAAACAATGATGAACAGTAAATGAATGAATAAATATATACGGTTAGCCTACTCAAAAATAAAAATTAAACCGAAGTAAAACGATACGAAAAATAAAAGGCGAAACTTTTCTGAGAAGGATAAACAAAGAGAAAAACTTTTTCTACGACTAGCATAATGTCTTGAATGCTGCAACTCGGTGTTAAGCGTATAATGAAAGTAGCTTATGTGTTTTTTCATTGTGACTCTACATAATGTAGTGACGATACGATCGTAAGTTGTCTGCGTGAACGTTACTAAGTGAATGTGATCTTCCACAATCACCCACGATTTTTTCAGTCTCTTCTTTGTTCTGTAGCGCAACCTAGGCCTAACCTATTCACTGTACTGCGGTAGCTATGGCTAGTGTATAAGTGTCTAAAGTTCTTAAACTTGTTCTCTTACAACAAAGATCAGTTTCTTGTATTTTCTTCTTCGATTTCCAATATTCACAAACAACACAACAATGCATCAACGACGATAAACAATTCAATTGCACGACAGAAACGCCATCTTATTATATTATTACTCTAACGTCTTCTACACACGACTAGCACTCCTTCTACAACTTATCTCACTCTCAGCGTACACTCTCTCTTCGGTCGCACTGTCCTTCTCTCTGCCTCTCTCTGTCCTTCTCGCTGTCTGTCGGTCTCTCTCTCTCTCTCTCGCTCTCTCTCCGGCGACGACGCGCCGCGGCACTTTCCCGCCACTCAGTCAGCTGGCCTGTCTGTCTGTACACTCAACAAATAGCTGACCTTGAGCTGGCCTATCCGTACGCTCAACAATTAGCTGATCACTATACGTTATACAAAATTAGCTCACATTACCTCTTTCCTTTCTTTTAAAGAGAGCTAATTATCTATAAAAATTAGCGAACGTACCTTAACTAAACAATGCAAACAGTCCAATATATATAACATCATAAAATATCTTACACTACAATCTAGATAAACAATCAGCTACTACATTCAATTTACCTTTCTTATAGTTCAACAGAATGTCAAAATTTTGTAATGATAATGACCATCTGACTAACTTAGCAGATTTCGACATTGATTCAGTCAAGTAAACTAAAGGATTATGGTCTGTAAACACATTAATTTTAGAACCAATAAGAATTTCTTTCAACTTATTTAAAGCCCATATGATTGCATAGGCTTCCTTCTCAATCGTCGCCCATCTCCTCTGGGTATCTGTCAGCTTCTGACTTATAAATGAAACGGGACGTTCTATCCCTTCATTGTCCACCTGTGATAGGACAGCTCCCACAGCAAAATCACTGCTATCACAGTACAAATTAAAAGGTTTACCAACCTCAAACATATATAAAACCACATTTGACAAGACAATCTGTTTAAGTGAATCAAAGGATTTCTGATGTGCATCAGTCCAAACAATGTTCTCAGGTACTTTCTTGCTGGTTAAGTCTGTCAATGGTTTAGCAATTTCAGCAAAATTACAAATAAACTGTCTGTAAAACCCAAAAAATCCTAAGACCTGTTTCACTTCCTTCCTGGTTTCAGGTTTCTTCAAATTAATCAAACTGTCAATCCTATCTGGATTCATCATCTTCTTCCCTGATCCTATAAGGTGACCGATGAACTTCACCTCACTCTTACCAAACACACATTTCTTCAAGTTCAACGTTACATTATGCAGTCTAATTTGTTTCAAAAATAATTCCAAATGTCTTAAATGAATGTCCCAATCATTAGAATGCACTGCAATGTCATCAACATAAGGTTCAGTGAAATCATGTATCGGTTGCAAAATCATATTTATCGCTTTTACAAAAGTCCGTCCAGAGTTAATCATTCCAAAAGGAACACGCGTAAATTCGTACAGTCCATTATGTGTAACAAACGCAGTCTTCCATTGATCACTCTTTTTTACAGGACAAGTCCAATAGGCACTGCGACAGTCCATAACAGAAATAAACTTGGATTTTCCGACTTTGCTCAAAACATCATTGACGATTGGCATAGGATATCTGCAGTTCTCAGTAAAAGAGTTAATGTATCTGTAGTCACAAGCCAATCTCAATGATCCATCCTTCTTTTTGACAATGACAAGTGGACTTGCCATTCGGCTTGACGATGGTTGAATGATGTTTTCTTTCAGCATCTCTTGTATTTGTCTTTCCACTTCTGCCCGGTATATTAGTGGTATTCGATATGCCATGAATTCTTTTTCTCGAAAGTCTGGTTTCAACACCACTTCATGTTCTACTAATGTACATAGTCCCGGTTTGTCCGAAAATCTGTCTGCATAACGATTCAGTACATCAAGTAATTGTTTCTGCTGTTCGCTCGTAAGATGTCCAATTTGTTCATAATCCAATTGGAGTGATTTCTGTTTTGTCTCTGAATAGTCTTTCTTCAGCGGTATTTCTACCACTGATCCAAATTCGTCATCCTCTTCCACGATCAGACCACAAGACAATGTTCTCGTAATGAACTTCCTCATCTTGTTGGCATGAATAATCCGTCGACCGTTTTCATTCATGTCCACGAGATACGAATATTTGGATCTTCTTTGCAAGACAGTGCATGGACCATGCCATCGTGAGATTAATTTATTGGTTGACGTTGGATACAGCACGATGACGTTTTCTCCTGGTTCGAATTCTTTATCTTTTGCTCTTTTGTTATATTGACTGGCGTATTGTTTTTGCTTTTCTTCAGCACAGCTCTCGGCGAATGTCAAGGCCTTTTCCATGTCTGCTCTTAAATTCTTCAAGTACTTAGCCGGTTGCACTCCAATGTTCGGTGGTAAATTTATCTCTTTGGTCCAGCTTTCTTTAAGAATGGTTAGTGGCCCTCTCGGCAACTTTCCATAGACCAGCAGATACGGTGCCACTCCTGTAGTTGCATTAGGCACTTCTCTCAATGCCCAGACTGTAAATGGTATGATTTTATGCCACTGTCTCGGATTTTCCACAATGACATGATGAACCATCTTCTTGAACGTTTGATTCCATCTCTCCACTAATCCGGCCGCTTCTGGATGTCCTGGCGAATCGAATCGAGGACAACACCCCATCAATTTCAGAAATTCTCTCGTTAGACTGGCTGTAAAATTCGTTCCTCTATCACTCGTTATCACTGACGGAACTCCCACATCCATGAACAACTTCATCAGAGCTTCGCATACAGCCTTAGCAGTCAATGACTTCATCAAAAAGATTGTCGGCCATCTTGTACATGAGTCTACGATGCACAAGCAATACTTATGCCCTGCTGCTGACGTCGGTTCGATTGGTCCTACGACGTCCATTGTCATTCTTCTGAACGGCACATCCTCCCTTGGTATTGGCGTAATCGGTACTCGATCCATCACCAAACTTCGTGCTTTCAACTGACACTTCTCACAAGACTTGCAGAATTTCACCACATCTCTACGCATCCTTGGCCACACAAAGGACAATTTGATACGTTCTCTTGTCTTCTCTTCTCCCAAGTGTCCGCCAATTACTGACTCGTGCGACAATTCCATCACCTGAATTCTTCTTTCCTTCGGCAACATCAACTGATACACCAACTGGTCCAACATTTGATGTTTCTTATACATCAACCCATTCACCACACTAAACTCAGATCCTTTGTCTTCAGCTATCTTCCACCACGACTTCAGTGACTCGTCATTTCTCTGCTGCTCTTCAAATTTCTTTGCGTCTGCCAATTGTCTTTCATCACTCGTATTCTCGGCAAACAAATCTCTCATACTCGTGTCCATTTCACTATCACTTCCAGAATCATCATAATCATCACGTTCACATGCAACCATCTCTTCTTCAATTTCATTGCTCCCGGATTTTACTCCTTCTTCTTCTTCTTGAACGCTTTGTTCATCATCGCTTTCTGTGTCCTCATCTAGCAAACTTTCATTTAGCTGTTCCTCTTCTCCTTCTTCCACTTCTCTTCTCCGACTTTGTGCTCTCGTAGTCACATTCGCTTGCAATTCTCCTTGCAATACACTCACTGGTGGAACCTCTTTCAGTTCTGCAATTATTTCTGGATGCAGGAAGAACTTTTCTTTGTTATCTTTGCACAAGACTGCTGGAATGCTGGCACATACCAAGGTTAAATATGGCGCGATATTTACTCCCTTGTCCTTCAAATCTCCTCCTTCGTGTACGTTATGACCACTCATCCGCACTTCTATTTTCACCAACTTAGCTGGAATGGGTTCTCCAGCCACACATTGCAAATGTACTCTGCCAATTTCTTCTACTGTCGCTCCTTTCAATAATTCCTCATTGATTACTGGAATCTCAGTACCAGAGTCAATCAGCGCTTTGACTTGCACGGGATGACAACTGTCATCATTTCCACGTATCTCTACATCTACATGCCGTAGTAAGGACTTCTTCGTACGTTGACACTGATCTTTACTTTCTGTTTCTCGACAAGTATCCGTAATGGGAGCAGATTTTACTACTTCTCTCTGCATAGTAAACTGAGGCGTACACTTCATTACTGACTTCACTTCCGTTTCGCGGTTGTCTTGTCCTTCCAGCTGATTAGGTGCATTCATTACTTGGATCTGATTTACTCTGAGATTTTCTGCACTTCGAGTAAATCTATTTCTCAGATTTGTCATTCTTGGTGGTGCTTGACAATCCTTTATCAAATGTCGGTCTGACTGACAATTATGGCAACGTTTCCTCACAATACCTCTCAGTTCAGTGCTCTCCCGTCTGTAATTGTACGGAGTATATGCTGCATTGCTTTCTCTTTGGCGTCCCATCACTGGAATTCGACTATATATTTGTCTGTCACCCGTTGCTTCTCTTCTATCTTGACCAAACTGTCTTCCAGGAGCACTATCTTTCCTTACTTCATTACTTCTGGCTTGGCTTCCTGTTTCTTTGTTACTACTATTCCACCTGGTTTGCTTCGAACTATTACCCCATGCTTCATATTTCGGTTTGTCTTGAAACATTAGACCAATTCGATTGTTCACATGTATGTCTGCGAGATCTGCAACATTACTAGCTTCCAAGCATTCAGTACCCTCCTTTGCTAGTACAAACTGTAGTGGACCCGGTGGTAGACATTCTTTCAACTTATCCGCCACCAACAGATCAAATAACTTCTCATAGTCTTTGCCCACTCGCCTACTTCTGACATAATAGTTCAACAGATTCTTCAATCTTGCTGTAAACATAGTGTATGTCTCTTCTGCCGTTTTCTTCGCATCTACAAATCGTGATCGATATTCTCTCGCTGTCAATTTGAATTCTTTCAGTAAATGTTCTTTCACTATGTCGTAATTGTCTAGATCATCAAAAGACAATCGGTTTAACACCGTTCTCGCTCTAGGCGTCATTAGTGGCAACAGCAATTTGACCCAAAACTGCTTTACCACCGTAAAACTGTTGAATGCATTCTCAACTGTCTCAAAATATAATGGCACCTCCATCATATCATATGGCATCTTAGGTAACACGTGTTTCATTGCATCACCTATCTTTTTAATCTTAGACACCATTGTCTCACTTTTTCGGATCCTATTTCGTTCTAACTCCTCACGGCTTCTTCTTTCGTCTTCATTTCGTTCCCTCAGTCTATTTTGATCTTCTTCCCTACGCAGTTCTTCTTGTTCTATCTTCTGCTGCAACAATTCTAACTGCTTTCTGCGTTCCTCCTTTTCTATAGCCATTTCTCGGAGCTGAGCTTCCTTAAGAGCGAGTTTCTTTTGTTCTAATTGTACTTGTTCTTCCCTTTCTCGTTCCGCCTTTTCCAAATTTTATTTCTCCATATTCAATTCTTCCTGTCGAATCTCTTCGGCTCTTTGTAATTCTGCCAAACGCATGGCTTCCTTGATTTCCTCGCGAGCCTTTTGCTCTTCAATCTGTTGTTTCCGTATTTCTTCATCACTTTTCCTTGCCCTCTCGTATTCTATCATCAATTCCATTCTTCTTCGTTCAGCTTCGTCACGATCTCTTTTCAGTTGTTCTAACTGAAGCTGGAACTGCTGCTTCTGCATCTCTATCTCTTCTTGTCTCATCCTTTCTGCTTGTTCTGCTCTTACTTTTTCCTCTTGTCTCCGTTCTTTCTCTTCTTGTCTTCTTTGTTCCTCTTTCTCTTTCTCCTCCTGTCTCCGTTTCTCCTCTTTCTCTTTCTCTTCTTGTTTCCGTTCTTTCTCTTCTTGTCTCCGTTGCTCTTCTTTCTCTTTCTCCTCTTGTCTATGTTTCTCCTCTTCTTGTCTACGTTTCTCCTCTTCTTGTCTACGTTTCTCCTCTTCTTGTCTACGTTTCTCCTCTTTCTCTTTCTCTTCTTGTTTCCGTTCTTTCTCTTCTTGTCTCCGTTGCTTTTCTTTCTCTTTCTCTTCTTGTCTCCGTTGCTCCTCCCTCATCATCATAAATTGCATCAACGCCTCCATAGACATAGCCTGTGGTTTCTCCTCAGCCCCACCCACAGCGCCTTTCTCTTCAGCTTCCTTTTTTAGCCAATCCTCTGCTAAAGCTCTCATCAAATTTTCCCTTGACATCTCTTCGACTTCTTCCACGTCTAGACCAGCTTCGATTAATAATTTTATTATTCGATCAGAAGACATCTTTTTTATACTAGCTTGTTTTTGTTCTGTAAGTTTCTCCATCTTACTTCTTTACTTCAAATGATTTCCGTGAAGAAATCGAGGGAGTGGCTATAATTGCTGTGATTGGTTGACTTTAATTCTTATTGCTTGTTTATTCAAGGAGCGAGTTTTGTATACCTCTCTCTGGCGTTGCGTTGTCGTAATGTCGTTCGTATGCCCGTTGTATCTTCTCACCAGTTGTTCGGATGCTCGGAATGCTTCTCCGGTTGATCAAATGCTCATTCTCCTTCTCCCGTGTGGTCGGCTTCTCGTAATGATTTGAAATCCACTGTCCGTAGCTTGGACTAAAAATCCACCGTTCGTAAATATCCCTCCGTCCGTAACTTGGATACAAAATCCCACCGTCCGTAACTTGGATTGACAATATCCCAACGTCCGTAACTTGGATTGACTATCCCACCGCTGTCACCAAATGTGATCTTCCACAATCACCCACGATTTTTTCAGTCTCTTCTTTGTTCTGTAGCGCAACCTAGGCCTAACCTATTCACTGTACTGCGGTAGCTATGGCTAGTGTATAAGTGTCTAAAGTTCTTAAACTTGTTCTCTTACAACAAAGATCAGTTTCTTGTATTTTCTTCTTCGATTTCCAATATTCACAAACAACACAACAATGCATCAACGACGATAAACAATTCAATTGCACGACAGAAACGCCATCTTATTATATTATTACTCTAACGTCTTCTACACACGACTAGCACTCCTTCTACAACTTATCTCACTCTCAGCGTACACTCTCTCTTCGGTCGCACTGTCCTTCTCTCTGCCTCTCTCTGTCCTTCTCGCTGTCTGTCGGTCTCTCTCTCTCTCTCTCGCTCTCTCTCCGGCGACGACGCGCCGCGGCACTTTCCCGCCACTCAGTCAGCTGGCCTGTCTGTCTGTACACTCAACAAATAGCTGACCTTGAGCTGGCCTATCCGTACGCTCAACAATTAGCTGATCACTATACGTTATACAAAATTAGCTCACAGTGAACATCTAATTTGCTGTATGTTTGTAAAAGGCGTGACTTCCGTTTGTTGGCCGGGACTCCTCCTGATATTGGAGGCCATCCAGTTCCTTGGCGTCGAGATATTGAAATCGAAGACCTGGTAAGCGGACCACGTGGTTCCCGTCAGATGAACTGGTTCAGAGTCAAAAAGATAAGACAGAAGCCACTGATAATCTCTGCACAATAATAATTTTATTACACACACCTAATGTTTCATAGCATTGCATGTTTCTATCGTCAATGAGAGCTAAACTCAGAAGTCATCTGTTTCATATTAATTTTATTACCCTGCTTGACTTCTGCCTTCTCTGACCAATTCGAATTTCTAACTAGCTTCTCTAACGGATTAAGATTTCAGCATCAGACGACTTGAATCGATCTTAGATCGATGCTTTGTTATTATTAATGGCGACGTCACAGGAGTCAGTTTTAAAATCAGATTAGTTAAGAGTAGGCCTAGATTAAATTGGAAGTCTAGAGACCTATATTAGAAATAACAAGCACTAACACAGAGTACAGTAGAAAGAAAACACATTAGGCCTACTAATGTAGGCGCGGTGGTGTAGTGGTGGCGTCGTTGCCTTGAAGTCAGAAGGTTCTAGGTTCGAATGCACCTCACGTCGCCCCGTAGGGACCTTGGGCAAGTTCTTCACTCGCAATTGCTCAGCGCTTCGGCGTGAAACTCCGCTGCAGTGTCCGCTCTGCAGTCGGGAGCGCCTCTGAGTAGAGAGAGAGAGCTTGAAGGGGCGCTATAACAAGTGCACATACAAACATACAAACAAACAATACTTACAGAGCGTCAAATTCTATTGACAATGTGTTTACTACATTTTATGCAATTTAGGAATCTTCGGTATAAATTTCAAGCAAATCGATTCTGCATTTTGTTCATCATTGGCAAGTTCACAATTGCTGCCGTCAATCACGGTTTACCCGTTGGGTATATTATGGTATATAGCCTAGGTATATTATATTATATAAGACCTAATAGTTAAGGCACCATATAAATCGGCCTATAATCTGGTTTGCCTTTGTTTCTTTCTGTAGGGCGATGGTAATTATCGCATAGCAACCGACGAAGTACCCGGTGAATGGGTTGGATTTTTCATTGAGGTACAACTACGATTAAGATTCATTTTATATTTCAAATGCATACATAAACACAAATACATCGATACAAACAGAGAGGTCTATAATACCTGCATAGACACATGATGACAGCATCACTGAATTTGACAAATGGACCGTGGAGTACAATCATTCGTGCACGTTGCCGCCATCTTGGGGCGCGGTGGTGTAGTGGTATATCCTTCGTCGCCTTGCAGCCGAAGGGTTGCAGGTTCGAATCCTCCTCATGTCGCCGCGTAGGGCCTTGGGCAAGTCCATCACTCGCAATTGCTCAGCGCTTCGGCATGAAACCGTCCGCGCGTTATTCGGGAGCGCCTCTGAGTAGCAAGCTTGAAGGGGCGCTATAACAAGTGCACATACAAACAATATGGCTGGCGTCAGCACAGAATTATAAGTCTGACGATTTTAAATTACTAAACGATTGAAAGTTGGTTGCCCTATGACTCTCTGTTGCTGATTACGACAGGGCGACTTTCTTATACAAATGTAGCAACCTACTCTGACGTTTGAATTCACGGCAGGCAACTATACCACTAATCGATTTCGAGTTAAGGATGGAGATTGACAGCTGATGATAAAAGACATTCGCTGAAGACTTACGTCCACTCCAATAATCTTTAATTTAGTAGTGGTGGCGTCGTTGCCTTGAAGCCGGAAGGTTCGAGGTTCAAATCCAGCTCGCCGCGTAAGGACCTTGGGCAAGTCCTTCACTCACAATTGCTCAGCGCTTCGGCGTGAAACTCCGATGCAGTGTCCGCTCTACATTCGGGAGCGCCTCTGAGTAGTGAGAGCTTGAAGGGGCGCTATAACAAGTGCACATACATACAAACATACACTGATAGGTCTATCTATCCTGAAACATTGGCATCTTCTGCTATAGACCCATACTCGTGCAACCCACGCTACACATCACTAACCTGTAACTGACTCAACAAAGTTTGTCCATTGATCCCGTGTTTAATAATATTACAGTAGAATGTCTTGTGATTTGTAGGGTCAGTGGGAGGGACCATCAGGAGACCGAATGTGCTTCACATCACAGGTCCACGTCATTCCCTACACTTACCCACACGAAGCTTGCACAGACGCTGCTTCCTGCTATGGAACTCTCGTCTAAACATCTCACCCGACTGCGCTCTATTCCGACAGAAGATGTATCTATAAGTTCTGACTAAATTAGTATCTGCTGCTAACAGACATTGCCTTCAAAAGTGTGACGCATGGGTTTAAATAAGAACCACGCGAGTAATAAAAAAATCTTAGCGAGCCACTATTTGTTGTTTGCAGAATAAAGTTTTGGAGTAAATGTAAGTCGAAATTAGTTGGAATTAGTTGATTCTCTGTTCAATATCTTTATCTAGATTCTTTATTCCGTATTTTCTCGTTTAAGCCAATGTCTCTTGTAAAACAAACTGATCTTTCCATGACTTAAAAATTCGAGTCTTAACATTTTCCAAACATTTCTTATAACGCCTCGACGGCGCAACTGCAATCGTATAGCACAACAATTGTGAGTGAAGGACTTGCTCAAGAACCCCTACACAGTAACCGCCTCGGATGGGGATCGAACCCGTACCATACCCGCTTTACAGGGCGACCGCTCTAACCACTCGGCCACCGTGCCTAAACCTTGATATCAACTTCTCTTTGGATAAAGTTCGTTCAATGTGTTTTTTTACTCATGCGCTATAATACATGTAGTTAATCCTGTTCTAAAGAAACGCTACGGACGATGAGCCCACAGTTCATGATGATGAAAGAAACGCTGTCTTAGGTGACTTCTCCGAATCATAGGCCGACAGGCATAATATTGATATACAAATTCACATGTCTTCCCACTTGCTAAATTCACCCTTGGAATTTACACACACTGTAGGTTTCGTCCAACAGAGCCTATTCTTTCGGCTGTTCATTGTGATTCTTGCACTCTATAGACAAGGATAGACATACTAACAGCATGTCATGCTTTGTCTGCTGCATTTTGACGTTGCTCACCAAGTTGTTATTTTGCATCGTCTCTAGTATTGCGTTGGGACCGCTGTATTCAATTAGTTTGCAACACATAGTCCTATCTCAGTTCCGTGCATCTACGTGAAAATTTCACCACTTAATCGCCAGCTATAATTATAATTGCTATAGCTTGTCGTGCCAACTCCCCACTGCAGGATTCAATGCTTTGCATGTCGTGGCCAATGATAAATAACGTACGAACGACATGGGCGCCCGCAGAAATTTTTTGCAAGGGGGGCAAAATTGTTACGATAGTCACCAAATTTTTTAGTAGCAAGAGCTTAAAAAATGCAATGATGGAAATTAAGAATACGGGCATTTTTCGAAGAGGTTTCTTATGCAAATTTCTCAGTTTCATTTTGTGTATAATTTTTAATAAGGTGAAATAAAAAAGCAGATGTTAAAAAGGGGCTTCGTAAAGGTTCACTAAATAAGTTCATAGAATGAATAAATGAATAAATGAAAGAAAAATGGGTGTCAGTTTTCAATGGCAAAGCTCCTCTAGCTGCTCGCCACTCGAAAGCCAATCGCAGGGCACCAGCTTTTTCACACGTGATGCATCGAGTCAGTAGCCTATTTCAAAGAGTAGGCCTAGTCAGAAACAGGTCCGAGTCTGGTAGGCAGAGGACCAGAGTAACTGCTAATGCGGGTTTGGGTTTAGGAAGGTGGAAGATCCGAGGATCAGATGATTGTGGGTATCAATTCTTTTGAACAGATATCTTTGTCAGTTTTGGGTGTAAATCCCGAGGCGTGATAACCAGAGCCCCTTATTCAAGTTTATCTACAGTTTGACTTCCCTGGATTCTGTACTTGGCAACTTGCAAAATGGACAAAATGGAGCCTGGCTTATAGCAGGACTTGGTTTATATAATTGCAATGCTGGTGAATAAGCAGATCTCCCTGGTGTTATTACTTTGAGAAATTTTGGCGTTAGTATTTAATTTTTTTTATAGTTGTGATTAATTGCCCTACCACTGGATTCCGCTCAAGTATATGCCATAATCGATAGGCCTGCTGTTTGCATGGGTGCCCGCAGGAAGATTGAAAGCCATTGGTCATTGTTACAGTTTTTAGAAAGAGCTTGAACATGCATGGCAGAAAGTTATAAGAGCATGTTTATTTCTATAGAGATCTCTAAACGTAGATTTCTGACTTTCACTGTCTGTATCATTCATATCATTGGTGCATTAGGCCTAAGGCAAAGAAATTTGTTAAAAACCCAAAAGTAGTAGTTAAAAACATAGGTTTCAATTTTCCAGGGGGGCAAGTGCCCCTCCTTGCCCCTATGTGCGGACGCCCATGACGAACGCATGCCCTGCCTTCGACTCACTGGACCATCGGACATTCTACATACACTTAAGCGCCTTCGTGAGATTCTTGTTAAGGCGCTATATACAATCATGTAAATGGTCATATACATACATACATACATACATACATACATACATACATACATACATACATACATACATACATACATACATACATACATACATACATACATACATACATACATACATACATACATACATACATACATACATACATACATACATACATACATACATACATACATACATACACACACTGCTAGACTTGCTGTGTGCTGTCTACGGGATTTCAGGGAGGGTACGTGTGCGTTGACTTGGTTCTGCTCCTTTGCTGATGTGCGGACCATGAGAATGGAGATTGGAGTCGACGATCTGCAGTCGTCTGCCTATTGTATACATGTAGGAATAGACATACCTTAATTCGTTTAGAGCAGAGGTTCTCAAACTGTGGTACGCGTACCCCCAGGGGTACGCCAGGCGCCGGAAAGGGGTACGCGAAAAATTCCAGAAATATAAATTTTCTTTGAGTTTATGCACTTTGTGTCCATCTTTCTTTGATGAGCAGTGATTTTTCACGTTGCAACATATAACAGCATCGTCATTTCTTTCTTTCACATCATATAAATAGATTTTTTCCGATCTGACTTTGCTGGGGGTACGCCATCATTCGATATTTTTGCTTGGGGGTACAATAAAAATAAAGTTTGAGAACCCCTGGTTTAGATGATCTACTAATTGACCGTCTGCTTGGATTTCGTCTGCGCTAATGTGAAGGGTTCCGATTTGTGATCCTGACTGATAATAAACGTAAATATATTGTTTGCATGTGCACTTGTTGTAGCGCCCCTTCAAGCTCTCTACTCAAAGCGCTCCCGACTGCAGAGCGGACACTGCATCGGAGTTTCATGCCGAAGCGCTGAGCAATTGCGAGTGAAGGACTTGCCCAAGGTTCCTACGCGGCGACTTGAGGTGGATTCGAACCTCGAACCTTCCGGTTTCAAGGCAACGACGCCACCACTACACCACCGCGCTCCACTATATTATATAGGCTATAGATCTAAACGAATGTACAATGTACTGCAGTTTTCCTCATGGAGATAGATTCTGGTGACTCTTCATTCTTTATGTACTTACTTACTTACTTATGGCCCTGGCGAAGCTTCCGCCCGCATTAGCCGCTCCTTTATGGACAGCCTCCAGTCGTCCCTGTCCTGCGTCCTGCGCTCTCCGCGCCGCCTCTCCCACGGTTAGTCCCATCCTCAGGCAGTCCTCCTCTGCAGCATCCATCCAGAGGGAGGAGGTTCAGTACGTCCCCGTCGTCTCTCCCGGGCAACAGGACTCGGTCTTGGCTAAATCTGAACCAAGGAAGAGGGAGAGACCTGATCAGTCGCCCTACAATCCGATCGATCAAGAAACTTCAATATGGATAGCACAGCCTTTATGTACAGCCGACCTCTATTTGGTGCTGCGCCGTTTTTGGTTCAACATCTCATCAAATTAGCGACGGACGAGGGCGACGGTTTCCAGCTGAGGACACTGTTGAATGTGCGTTGCAGATCAACTGTGTGGTTGCTAGGGTGCGCGATTGGATGTCTATCGCCTCTGAGTAGTTTTTTCTTGAAGGGGCGCTATATAAATGTCAGAATGAATGAATGAATCGTCTTAGACTCAACCAGACCAAGGCCGCACAGTTTATGGGGTTTGATATGAATGCTCTTCCACCATAACTCCGCCACTGCAGGTTGCACTCTGCCAGTGCCAAGCGTGGATAAAGGAGGAGGGCGACACTAATCATCCTTGACATGAAAGTTAAACTGCCTCAAGCGAGTCCTTCCGTCCTCTGCCAAACAAATGTGAGACTAATGCTGCGTGTGGCCATAATTATGCTTTCTCTAAAATCTAAGAATTGCACTTTCTCAGCTGCTTGATGGCAACGTGTTGAGCGCTTCTGAGAGGCTCTTACTGGGGCTTCATAATTGTCTGGTTACACTATGCATTGCGATGTAGGCTATATGGCGTTCTGTGCCCTTAGCATTATGATTATTATGAAATCCATTCTGCGCAGATAACACCAAGTTTATAATTATTGCTTTGATTGTCTTGGTATTCATCTGCAAGGACCACTGTCTTGTTGAGGGGTGCAATCAATATAGGCCTATTAGCAGCAAATTAGAGTTGGATATTTGCCATTAGACGCACCAAG
>OX457050.1:32932821-33097821 GCA_949752735.1 Lumbricus terrestris
TAAACTGGAAACTGAACTTTTTACATCGGACAAACTGAAGGAATTTCGTTATGCATTTCAGGACGATCCGACCCAAGCAATACGTTATGACAATGACGTCATCGCCTGGACATGGAGGAGTTATCTAAACAACCCAGAACCTGACAACACTGTTCTCGCACGCATGCCAATGACTAAGGTAGGAGTCAAGTCTTCTCATTACTAATCGAGTAACGATAGGCTAATGAACAAGCAACGTTACCAATCAATCAATCAATCAATCATTTATCTGGATTGCTATCATTTTACTAATTAGCTCCAGCTAATTAGTAAGAACATTGTGCAATTATGTGAACTTGTTATGTTTGGCATTTGTCTCTGGCGGTTCCCAGATGTCAATCAATGATCAGTTACAGACTCCAATAGATTAGTAATAGGCTACTTCGTCAAAGTTACCCACTTTATTATACCTTAACTTATGATAAGTGTGAATATTATTGTCGCAGCTGCATGATTGATCTGTTCCAAGCAATGGTTGTCGCACATTAATTATAGCAACGATGCAACGATCATCGAGAAAGATGCGTGTTAAGTGCTTTAGCGAATCAAAACAAATCTTCTTGCAATTCATTAGAAGCATTTCCGACCAACGGCACAACACATGTGCGCTCAGTTAATGTCATGATTTAAAAATGTCGAAGAAAACCTTACACTAAGATTGCTGTGAAACTTATTTAACAGAGCTGAGCCAAACATAGACAACTTGTAGACTAAAAGACCTGCGAATAGCGACATACGTAGAGCGTCACAATATTGACGCTAATGGTACAACGCATGAACATGGTCTTCCTAGTAAGATCTTCAATTATATCTAAGTTGTCACATTGCAGTGGAGAGGATGGCTGTTCCACGAATCATGAGCATTGACCTAACCGGTGTGGGACGGTGCAGAGGTCGCTTAGGGCAGACTGACGATTTTTGTTCTCCATAATCGAAATTCCAGCGCAAGGAAGAGATTAGCAACTTGTGTATTTGGATGATTTCAAGTGATTTAGAGCCGCAATGGTGGCAGAGATGAGTTGGCTGCGAAGAATTCTGGGTAGAAGTCGGAGAGACAGGATCCGAAACGAAGTGACTTGGGAGGAACTGGGACAAAAGGAAACAATGGTGGACAAGATCAGAAAAAGAAGACTCGGGCACGTGAGTGACGTGACACGAATGGAAGACAAAAGGCTACCAGCCGCAGCTCTGCACGGGCATGTGGAGGGAAAGAGAAGTCAAGAGAGACAAGCAAAGACCTGGATGGACAATAATATTTATAAAAGAAGATCTAGCAGCACAGATCATGGATATGAGAGAGGCGGTGGATAAAATCAGAAACAGAGCAAGTTGGAGACGGCATATTGAGGCCTCATCGTTGGCGCAGGATATACGCCTGACGGAAGAGAGAAGAAGAAGAAGAAGAACCGCAACGATGGAGTCTACGCCGTTCTACGGTACCGGTACCTATCTAACCATGGTTAAGAGACACAGTGAACGATGACCTAAAACGTCTATTCGTTCAGCTGTGAGTTGTGAACTCCATGAATGCTACATACGTGCGGATCCACTTCTGCTTCACTGTTCTAATTTTATGGGGCTAGATTTCCCCATAATAATATTATGGGGAAATCTAGCCCCATTGACGTCACAATTTAATATTTAATATATTATGGGGGGTTAAATTGCGACGTCAGCACTGCACCGCACTAAATATTATCTAGTGCAGTGTTGACACTTATGCATACATAGGCTACAAACATACATGCATGCAAGCATAGGCCTATATAGGCAATATATAATATTATATATATATACATGCATGCAAGCAGTGTTGTGTACTAATGGTGTGTTTGCCTAATAGGCTGCAAAGAGAGGTTTGGACACAATCCATCAGTTTGCGCAGTCGAAAGTGCCTTCGTCGGATATTCAGCGATTCGCTGTGACTGGTGCCTCCGAGGTAATAATCTAGAGATGACTCGATTCAGCTGTGATGCATTCTCTGTAGCAAATAGTCTGCAAATATAGCGCTCAGTCCAGTTACAGTAGGTGTAGAAACGACTCCAGATGCAGGAAGACTACACTTTTGGACGCACTGATTAAATCATTTAAATGTCTGTTTACATTGAACGCATGTTGCAATATCTTTGGACCCATAATTGAAACTATAGACTGTGTTCTGGTTCAACATCGGGAATCCTGCCTCACTCACTCCTAATCAAAATCATCGACCAGTTACAGGATATGGACCACCCTGCGAATCGGTGCTTTATTTAATAACTTGATGAAGCTACTAGATTTCGGCAAGCCATCCGCATTCTTGACTTCGTAGGCCTACACATTTTCTGCAATTCCCAGTGCCGGCGCTAGGGTACCGGAGGCCCCCCCCCAAAAAACTTGAGGCCCCATACCTTGAACTGTCACCTCAGCAAAATTTCTCATAATATAAGTGCTGAAAGACTTCGATAAATGTCCCCTCCCAATTGTTAAGTTTTTTTCGAATTTCCATGCTGTAATGGTAGAATTTTAAGTTGTCGTCTTTACAAAAATTGCTCATTTTTCAATGCTATTAGTCGTGGTTTGGGACTTCATTGTGTCCCCTCTCCATTGTTTAAATTTGTCCGATTTGCCAACTGTAATGGTAGCATTCATAGGCTGTTATCTTAACAAAATGATTAGATCTATTATTGATGGGCAGTGGATGATACTTATGAAATATTTCTGAAATATTGAGAATACAAGGATTCCGTCCGAACCACAAATTGTGGGGCCATTCCTCTGTCCACACCCCCCAAAGTCTCCTCTTTGGTTGAAGGACAATGCTCTATTGGTTTGCGTACTATTATTTTGTATGATTTGTGTTAAAACATAATTCGGTGCGTGGTTTCAGGAATGAACAGTAATGAAAGGTATAATTACCAGCTACATTTGAGGCCCCTTGCAAATTTGAGATCAGACACATACCAAGGAGTTGGCAAGGACATCTAGGACCCTACACAGGCTTTGATGTTTGGACCTTACGCAGTTTTTATTTTGAGGCCTCATCCAATTAGCAATTAGAATAAGTTAAAGTTTACAAAAGTTGTGTTTGAGAATGTGGACGAAATTGCCTGATCGAGTTGGTTTAAATGGCTTTATACTTACGCCCAAAATCAGTACGATATTTGCTTTAGGTCTGCTATGGCAGTGCCATATGGTTAGTTGAGGCATGCACCAGACCGGATCTGTACAGTCACATATTATAGGCATAATGACCAGCTAAATTTGGGGCCCCTTTAAAACTCTAATGGCTTTATATTTACGCCCAAATTAGTATGATATTTGCATTAGGTCTGCTATGGCAGTGCCATATGGTTAGTTGAGGTATGCACCAGACCGGATCTGTACAGTCCCAACTAGGCATATTGAATAGCTAAATTTGGGGGCCCCCTTCAAACTCGAGGCCCCCCCGGCCGGGGGTTCGGGGGGTGCTAACGCCGGCACTGGCAATTCCCATCTACTACCTCTTCCTCCTTCTCCTCCTCCTCACAATTACCGAGTATCACCACATACATAATTATATCCATACATAGATAAACATAAAGTTATTCAATAGATCTACATAACAATTATGGTCGCATAGAAAACACTTCTATAGACTTTTGAACACACAAACACACACACACACACACACACACACACACACACACACACACACATACAAGGTCATTCTTCTCTGTATTTAATCAGTGACTGACATATGATTGAAGCAACAGAGCAAAACCTCAGACACTAAAATGGACAGAGTCCCTCATAATCTTTATTTGCCTTTTATAGGATAGATACTTCTTTAATCGAAATATTTTCATAGTAACCTATTTTCAGGCGCCTATACGGGTATATACTTAAAGAAAGTGTGGTAAAAAAAGTGCTCACCTCTCAATTCTGACGGGGTTTGAAATTTCAGGGTGGCTGGACAGCTTGGAGCCTCGCTGCCACCGATCAGAGAGTTGTCATCATAGGTTCATTCGTCTTCAGTCTGTTAAACTTCGAAGCGGTAAGCTAAAAAATATACATTCTAGGGGCCTACGACACGGTTGTGGGCTATGCCTTCATAGATTCTCGTAAATCTATTCGTAGATAGAATCATAGATTCTCGTAAATCATCATAGATAGATAGAATTTTAGATTCTCATAGAATCATAGATTCATAGAATCATAGATTCATAGAATCATATTTATGTTTAAATATGTTTATAAATATGTTTAATTGTTTATGTTTAAATATGTTTGTTTAAGTTTAAATATGTTTATGTTTTATGTCTAAACGCATTCATAGAATCATAGATTCTCGTAAATCATCATAGATAGATAGAATCATAGATTCTCGTAAATCTATTCGTAGATAGAATTTATGACGGCATAGGCCACAAGTTGTGGGCGCCGACTCTGCGAGACCCATGAGTGCCCAGCACCACCAGAAATGGGCCATGCGAGACCCTCTTATGCATGGGCACCACCAGATTGTGAAGTCATCTTTAGGCGTCCCCGTTCCAAAACTTCTGATTGCCCTCCCCCCATTATTGGGATTGAACGAGTTGATACAGTTAAGGTTCTGGGTATTACGCTTTCATATAGGTTGGGTTTTTCTGAGCACATTGATAACATTGTCTGTAAAGCAAAGCAATCTTTTTATGCACTTCGTGTCCTTGTGTCGCATGGTTTGACTGGCAGCCGACTACATGATGTTGTACGTTCCACCACAGTCGCGCGAATGCTTTATTCTTCGCCAGCATGGTGGGGTTTTGCAAATGAGGGTCAGAGGAATCGTCTGTCCGCTATTATTAGAAAGTTGATAAGACAGGGTTTTTTGCCCTCTAACACCCCTACTTTTGACATGTTATGTTCCAAGGCAGATGTATCCCTCTTTTCTTCTATCCTCTGTGACCCCGGGCATGTCCTCCATTATCTTCTTCCACCTGAACGTGTAACTGGTTACTCCCTTAGGCCCCGATCACACAATCTTGTAATACCACGTTGTGATTCGTTGATTGCAAAGGGATTTATCACCAGAATGTTATATAGTTAACTTGATTGACGATGATAGTTTAGTAATTATATTATATTTAACTTTTGATTTTAAATTTTGCACGTTTTTATTACCTATTATTACTTCTATGTATTATATTGATGTTCTGTGTCCCATTGTGCGTTTGCAAGTGGAGTAATAAAGAAAATACTTACTTACTTACTTACTTACTTAGATATCAGCCAGCAAGATGTGCCTTTTAACCCTCAGATTACCAGAATTTTTCTAATACACTGAGTACCAGTGGGGTCAAAAATGACCCCAACACAATTTTTTCAATAAATTCCTTGTTTTTTGAATTTTTTTTAATTGCCAAAAAACAATAGTAGTAAGGCAATTGGAACATGTTTAGGCTGTTGAAATGAATTAAATTTTTCATAGTTATAGGTATGTTTTAATGTTCAAAGTGTTGGAGTGTTCAATGTCCAAAACTAGCATGGAAAATATCTGGTCATTGCAGTTACAGTTTACAGTTCATGCATGTATACTGGGCTTGTTCCGTACGCACATTGTATGTACAGGCTGCACAAATTATGCTGGCCTTTTTATCATTTTCCCTTGGACAAATGGAACATCGTGCACGTTTCTTCGACAGGGTTGGAGACGACATCGTGTACATTCTCAGCATCTGATCAGCGGTGTCTACTCCACCCTTCGATGAATTGCAGTCCATAATAATGATTGGCTTCTTTGATGGAATATTGTTGTTTATCTCTACCTGACTGTGCATGCTGCTGACCAGGACTACAACTTTTCCTTTCTTTGAACAGTACGACACCAGTGCGGCATCGTCATGGAAGACAAAAATGGAAGTGAGGGCTTCGCGACCTTTTGTGGTAACAAAATGAGTCGGAAGTTCCTTTCTGTTGGGCTTCGTAATTGTGATGATTTGTCTGGATAAATATGTTTATAAATTATTATCTAACACAGATTTTCTTCAGATAATACTATAGAAAGGATTTATAAATTATAATTATGAATTATTTCAAAGGATACTGTAAAGAATCTCGTCCTACTAGGGCTGGGCAAAAGACCACCAGGAACCGAGCTCCAGACCCTAGTCGTTAAGGCGATGTCCGTCCGTCGTGTAGTCCGGCGTCAACTGGGGATTGACGACTAGCCAGTCAGGCTTGAAACACTTTTATTCGACTTCAAGAAAACCCTCGTTAAGCTGTCCTCAGCCAACTTCTATAGCGCCAGAGTTCGGAGCAAGTTCGGAGCAAGTTCGGAGCAAGTTCGGAGCAATTCGAGTAGCGCCACTGTCTGAAAACTAATATACCACTGTCTACAGTAATTGCCAACGCAGAATGCTGAATCGTCGTCGCGTAGAGGACCGCTGCTTCGCCAGCGCACGTCGAAGTCGGTGAAACGGGTCGGGTTTCGAACCAGAGTCGACGTCGTCGTTGCGTAGCGATAAAACTGAACCACTGCGCTCACCCGGTCGGAAACGTGGGCAGATCCGGAGTCGAATGGCGTCGTCGTTGCGTAGCGAGAATCACCAGACTCTCCGTCGTCAGCAGCGTCGGATCGTAGAAGAGAACGACTGTGGGTCAAGAATCGAACCCCAGCCACCAGCGTCGGACAGCAAAGGCTTACGAACCTTTCGTCGTCGACAGCGTCGGATCGTAGTCGTCGTAGATTCACGAAAGTCCCCAGACTTTCCGCCGTCAGCCGCGTCGAGTTACAGAAGAGAACGACTGTGGGTCAAGAATCGAACCCCAGCCACCAGCGTCGGACAGCAAAGGCTTACGAACCTTTCGTCGTCGACAGCGTCGGATTGCAGACGTCGTAGATTCACCGTAGCGCTCTTCGAAGCGTTTTCTCCCGTACGACTCGTAGCTGCACTGCGCCTCGAACCTGTAACACTCGGCTGTCGCTGCACTCTTCTATCTCACGGCGACCGCGTCGGCTGATCCTTCCGTTCGACGGCTGTTGTAACAACTGTGTTCCTTGACGTGACTGTTTCGATCGCTGACTCTCGATGACGATGACTGCCGTGCCTGCGCACGCACTCGTATATATACGTATGCGCCAAGCCACGCCCATGCATATATTATGTAGACGCTGGACCACGCCCTGCATATATTATGTAGTCGCCTGTCAGGCCCAGGTAGACGCTTAGCCACGCCTTGCATAAATTAAGTAGACGCCATGTAGACGCTTAGCCACGCCTTGCATAAATTAAGTAGACGGCATGTTGACGCTTAGCCACGCCTATGCATAAATTAAGTAGACGCCATGTAGACGCTTAGCCACGCCTATGCATAAATTAAGTAGACGGCATGTTTCAACGATACACAGGCAGACAGGGACACGGACAATTAATTAAAACAAATTGCAGGGGCCTATTTTTACAACACGCCTCCCCCAGAAGCAATCCAAGGCCCACCTTGGAGCACTAACAGAAAATCTACCCGACAATCGGAGTAAAACATTAATTGTCCAACTATACAGCAAATGCAAGAGTATCTGTACCAAAAGAAAATCTAACAAGTTTTCCAATCAGCAAAATGCTGTACATCAGCTTGCCACAGAAATAACTGCCACACGGTAC
Organism: Lumbricus terrestris; assembly: GCA_949752735.1. Lineage (NCBI taxonomy): Eukaryota > Metazoa > Annelida > Clitellata > Crassiclitellata > Lumbricidae > Lumbricus > Lumbricus terrestris. The sequence continues at coordinate 32,940,462 of OX457050.1, forward strand.
CGTAATTAAAGACATCATAAATAGCCAAGCTGAATCGGGTGCGAAGTGCTTTTCGCGCACATCCCCCTTTTTGTTCGGCTCTTTTCTCGCCTGTTTTTCATGTCTCTGCCTGTTTTTTTTTTTTTTTTTTTTTTTTTTTTTCTTTTTTTTTTCTTTTTTTTTTCAGGCTTATTTCTCTATTTTTTTTTTCATTTCGGGTACGGTGTGAACTGTTTTGTTCACACCCCCCTTCTTTCTTCTCTTTTTTTTTTCAAAACGACATAGCATAAGTACAAACAATTGAATAGCTAACTATACAGCTGGCAATTACGCCTAATCAAAAAAAATAAGCTCGGAGTCAGGCACGACTCAACAATTATTAAACTAATTTGCTTTCAGCCGCGTTCACTGAAAGCGGACAGGACGGCCAGCGTTGCGTCGTGGTCGACCCGTAGAGGTCGCCACTCCGTCCAAACCCTGGTCGTGCGCATCCGTTTCGCGCGTTCCGTCCCCACGGCGGTGTGGCTGTTGACTGGTAGAAGCCGTAGCGTTCCCGGTCACCTTTGGACGTGACCCTCCAGTCACTTTTCCGGTCGCCTCAGTCCATTCTCCCTTCGTCCTTCCATAACAGTGGCGAAGCTTGTCTACGTGCGCCACGAAGGGTTTAGCCTTCGGCGACTTTTGGAGAAGATAGTTGACCGGACCACACGCCCGCACAATCATCCACGGACCAGTGAAATTACGCTGGAACTTCGGACTACGTCCCACAAATTTCCGTGGACTGAAGTAGTAAACCCAGTCTCCGGCTTCAAATTTCGCTGGTCGTACACGCAGGTCGTAGCTGTGCTTGCGTCGCTCAGCGCCCTTTCTGAGACCTTGGCGTGCAGCGCGATACGCTTTTTCAAACTTTTCCAGCAATTCCGCAGCGTAGGTCGAATACGTCTGCCCGTTCCCGTCTGGTTCCACAACTCCAGTTACCAACATTTGTTCCAGTTGCGCATCAATGGTAGCCTGATAAGGAAGCGGTTGCCTCCTCAACGGTTGTCTCACCGGATGGGAGTCCCCAGTATCAATCCTATGCTGAGTAATCATGGTCCTTCCCAAATCATGGTCAGTGGTCGAGAAAATGCTTCCGTACTCGACCAACAAATTCTTCAGACGTTCTTTCACCTCAGCCGAAACATCCTCGGAGACATCTTCCATCAATTTTTCCACTAACTGTGCTTCCGGACCCGTCTGTCTATCACTGCCTTCCATTACTTCAACATTTACGGGGTGCAAATCGCCCAACATCAAGTCAGTAGTTAACATCGCAGGCTGTTCATTCAAATTCACCACACGAATGCACATTTTATCATCATCATCATTCAGCACAACTCTAGCTACATGCAATCCCGGCCGAATCTCTTTAGATTCAGTCATCCACGCTTCAGCTGTGGTCGTCAAATCACGATATTGCGTCCTACAAGGGATATCGCACTGCGAACGAGGAAGAACAGTTGTCTCCTCAGCAACAATAACCCTGCGACACCAAAGTAAACCATTGCCCTTAACCAAAGGAATGCGGCGTCTACCAACAAAGAGTGCACCCTGACCAAAACCAAGTCGACAGCGGTGTTGCCTCAACCAATCCATTCCCAGCATCGGTTCCCCAATCTGGTCAGAGACGAGAAAATTAGTCTCAATGGAAAAACCTCTGGAAATCCTAATTGGGACATCAACCTGACCCAAAACCCTTATCTGTGTTCCGTTAGCAGCCAAGAGAATGCGAGTGCTAGGCTGGAGCAACAACCCATCAACATCAGACGAGGGAACCAGGCTTACCTCCGACCCAGTGTCCACTAGGCATGTTCTTTGCCGTCCGTTGATCATTCCATGGATGTAGATCGCGTTGTTCGTCACGCCAGTTGCTCTGTCTCTCGTTGTATGGTTGGTGACGGTCTCTTGCTCGGTCGTCGGCTGACCCGAATCGCGTGCGTCGTCGTTCCGGCGGTCTGGAAACTGTCGGCGTTGTCGGCACTGGCGTGCGTAGTGCCCTGGGGACCCGCATTTGAAACAGGTCGACCCACGTCCCGGATTCCACGAAGCGTTACCTTGAGACGGAATGGTCGGCGGAACCATCGGCGCGGCGTCGAAGTTCGTCCTGCTCGAGCTTCTGAGTTCCTCCAGCTGTCGGCAGATCTTTCCTTCCATGTCTTGCTGCCACTTTCGCTGTGCAGCAAAGAAACTGTCCAGCTGGGACTGAAGCTGTCCTCTGGTGTCGGCCTCCTGAGTTCCTCTTATTCGATTCGCCGGTCTGCGACGATCCTCCAGGTCTGCGGTCTGTTGATACGCCGACAAGCGTAGAGCTGTTCGGTACGCCTCGTCGATCGTCTTCGGTTCCCGTTCTCTCACCTTTAGAGACAGCTCCCGGTCACGGATAGCTTCAAGGAAGGCGTCCTTAGCAACGATCTCGGTCGTCTCGTTCGACGGCACTGGATAGGCGAGAACAACAAGTCTCCGGATGTCGTGCAGCAGATCTCCCAGACTTTCATCCGCCCTCTGGCGACGATAGTAGAGTTGCGCACGAAAAGTCTCAGCTTGACCTTCCGCGCCGTATCGTTGACGAAGTCTCTCGACCAGCTGTTCATACGTCACCTCCGTTCGCGCTCCAAAGTCCCACAACAGCTGCGTTGCTGCCTTTTCCAAGGAAACACGGAGAAAGTCGACTTTGTCGATTGCCGTCCATCTATTGTGGCGTGCGCAGACGTCGAATTGTGCCAAGAACGATTCGAGAGACCCAGTCCCATCGAATTTTGCTGGTTTCATGGTCATCTTCCGTTCGTTGACCAAGCGACTGACGTTGTCCAAGACTTTCGTCTCCCAGGCGGTCGAGTCTCTCTCAGGAATCAGCAGACTTCTGCGATCCTTCTTCGGCACGTCGTCGAAATCGATTCTCTCCATGAAGCGGCTGGACTCGACCTCAAAGTCGACCAAGAGGTCCGTCCTTCGTCCCACTGCTGGCGTCGAAGTCATCGGGCGGTCATCAGCGTTCCCGTCCATCTCTGCCGTGTTCCACATTGTCGCTGAATTTCGCTCCACAGGCTGCAATCAGTTCGTAGCTGGGACCAGCTTTGTAGAAGTCCGACGAAATCCAATCACCCCACTTCTGGTACCAGTTTGTAAAGAATCTCGTCCTACTAGGGCTGGGCAAAAGACCACCAGGAACCGAGCTCCAGACCCTAGTCGTTAAGGCGATGTCCGTCCGTCGTGTAGTCCGGCGTCAACTGGGGATTGACGACTAGCCAGTCAGGCTTGAAACACTTTTATTCGACTTCAAGAAAACCCTCGTTAAGCTGTCCTCAGCCAACTTCTATAGCGCCAGAGTTCGGAGCAAGTTCGGAGCAAGTTCGGAGCAAGTTCGGAGCAATTCGAGTAGCGCCACTGTCTGAAAACTAATATACCACTGTCTACAGTAATTGCCAACGCAGAATGCTGAATCGTCGTCGCGTAGAGGACCGCTGCTTCGCCAGCGCACGTCGAAGTCGGTGAAACGGGTCGGGTTTCGAACCAGAGTCGACGTCGTCGTTGCGTAGCGATAAAACTGAACCACTGCGCTCACCCGGTCGGAAACGTGGGCAGATCCGGAGTCGAATGGCGTCGTCGTTGCGTAGCGAGAATCACCAGACTCTCCGTCGTCAGCAGCGTCGGATCGTAGAAGAGAACGACTGTGGGTCAAGAATCGAACCCCAGCCACCAGCGTCGGACAGCAAAGGCTTACGAACCTTTCGTCGTCGACAGCGTCGGATCGTAGTCGTCGTAGATTCACGAAAGTCCCCAGACTTTCCGCCGTCAGCCGCGTCGAGTTACAGAAGAGAACGACTGTGGGTCAAGAATCGAACCCCAGCCACCAGCGTCGGACAGCAAAGGCTTACGAACCTTTCGTCGTCGACAGCGTCGGATTGCAGACGTCGTAGATTCACCGTAGCGCTCTTCGAAGCGTTTTCTCCCGTACGACTCGTAGCTGCACTGCGCCTCGAACCTGTAACACTCGGCTGTCGCTGCACTCTTCTATCTCACGGCGACCGCGTCGGCTGATCCTTCCGTTCGACGACTGTTGTAACAACTGTGTTCCTTGACGTGACTGTTTCGATCGCTGACTCTCGATGACGATGACTGCCGTGCCTGCGCACGCACTCGTATATATACGTATGCGCCAAGCCACGCCCATGCATATATTATGTAGACGCTGGACCACGCCCTGCATATATTATGTAGTCGCCTGTCAGGCCCAGGTAGACGCTTAGCCACGCCTTGCATAAATTAAGTAGACGCCATGTAGACGCTTAGCCACGCCTTGCATAAATTAAGTAGACGGCATGTTGACGCTTAGCCACGCCTATGCATAAATTAAGTAGACGCCATGTAGACGCTTAGCCACGCCTATGCATAAATTAAGTAGACGGCATGTTTCAACGATACACAGGCAGACAGGGACACGGACAATTAATTAAAACAAATTGCAGGGGCCTATTTTTACAACAATACCATTGAAAGTATTCAAAAAAGCTATTGGGGTCAAAAATGACCCCACTGGTACTCAATGCTATAAAAGATTGCCAGCGCCCTCTGGTGATAAACAAGGGAAATATTAATTGATATTTCGATAGAGACTAGATACATCTTGAAAGTCACAAATATTAAACAAATTTGCACGAACAGATTTTGCGCAGTGTGCAGTCAAAGTGGGCTTGGGGTCATTTTTGACCCCACTGGTACTCGCAGGGTTAAGAGATAATATCTCTGTTTGCATTGCTTATCGATAGAAATCGTCCCGACTTTTATATGTATGTATAATTATATACTTAATCTCAGTTAGTCTACCTTACAATTTCTCCCGCTTTACCCAATCCGGAAGTCTGAACTCCATTGGTCCTCAGCAATAGGTCCAATCCTCCATTGGTCTTCAGCAGTGTACGAGCAGTGTGTTGTGTCAAATTAGAGATCCAGAGTTTGAGTCTGGATTTCAGTTCAGAGTCAGAGAGAAACGTTTCCACTTCGCCATTGCTATGCGTCGTAACTTCAGTCCAATAATTATGTAGGACCTGATGCATGCCTTGTAATTATAGTAGGCCTATATTACATTCGTATAAAACGTTTTCTACTCCACCTCAATGTGATTGAGTAAGTACAAAAATCTAGCAAAAAATTGTTGCTGGCAATAAAATCTAAACGTTGCTCAATGCTCAAAGATGATCCAAAAACGAGAAATGAAGTTATTTTATTTCCGCACAGACGTTAATGAACCACTTCCAGGATATGGATGGTGCCTGGTCGTTTGCCTTCCAGCCTTTCTACAAGGAGAACCTTACTCAGGAGTTCTTTAATACGAAAGCCCAAGGAATTTTCGATGTCGAAGATATGTATCGTAAGCAGTTATTAAAACTCCTATACAATTTATTGTAAACAGTTTAAAAAACACCGTTGGTAGATTTGAATGATGTGAATGTCATTTAAAAAAATCATTTTAATTGAAGTAGGCCTAACTGCCGCCTAAGTGTCCTGGTCCAATAGGGTTGCCAACTTTCGATTATGAAATTTCTGGAAGTAGTGCGAGACCCCCATGATTCGTGGAAATTATAGCGATTAGGATACAGCCACTTCGGCGGAGTACCATATGGAGAATGTGTGTCATGACGATCGCTAGAGCTCTACGAGCTGACAGCACATGGTGATCGACAAGGTGATGTTTCGGAGCAGAAAAATAATGTAAGAAATCTCCATTGTAAGATTGATCGACATGCATTGACTTTCACACATGTGCACAGTTCAGCTTTTACCAGTTCAAACATCATCCGGTTTCATTCATCAGTCCACAGATTTTTTATCAATGAGAAAATACCTTCAACGTGTGCATTACTGATCGGAATTGCTCAAATTATATCCAACCAGTTTCTTGAAATTTGGAGCATCACATTTAAAAAGGAATTCTACCCAACATTTATCGACTTTTGGCTTTGTCTTCAGTTTTGGAAGAACTTGTCTTAAGATGCAATGTTCCTTGTTCCTTGTATAAGTCATCTCCCAAAGCTGTAATTCCACATGTGCCAATTAATGAGTTCTATCAAACTGCTGAACGAAAAAATATCATCAAGACTCACTGTTTTGATTTTTTCTGGAAAATTATTTTCAAAATTGAACCACTGATTCAAGTAGGCTAATAGGCCTAGGCTACTTTTGTCTAGACATTAAGTGCATCTTTCTTGAAACAATTTGTAAATCTCAGACTCTTACAAAATTTTATTAATAGATTATTATATTTCAGGAAAGTTGTTGTCTTTGTTGAATGGTGCAACTTTTTAATCTTTCCGTACTCATATTATTTCTGGACATTGTATTGTCCAGAATGACCTTCCTATGTTTTCTGTACACGGGATGCTATTTCTGGACAATCCAAAAAAAATCTGGACGGTTGGAAACCCTATGGTCCAAACAAATAAGAACACATTCCTAGAATTACAACTTCCGATTTCTTATGTTTAGCAGACACAATAGCCTATATAATATGTTTTATACAAAATTAAAGATCAGTTTATGCAAGATTATTGCAGCGGATCCACACTCAGAGTAAAGCACGTAAATTAATTTATACCACAGTTTAAATAAGAATAAATCGGGAGTCTGCTACACATCCCTTCATATATATATATGTGGTTGCATTGACTGCTTCTAAATAAATTGCGTAACAAGCTAAGTCATATCGCATCTGCATTCGTATGTGTCTTACAGAAAACTGTATAGACCTAATGAGATTGTTATTGCCTGTAATGTAAGCATATAGTGACCTGATTGACCTTAAGAATGGACATCTTTTTGCGTAACCATTTAATGGCGAACTGGTGTCGGGCATTGATGCTCACAATGAATGTGATCACGATGATGATAGTGATGATAATGATGACGATGATGATTTTATTTGTGACTCATTCCAATGCTGTTCACGTAGGCCTACACGAAGGTCTATAGCTCCGAGACTAATATGTGATCTAACCATATTGAAATCAATCACATTGTGTGTTTGCGAGCATAGATAGGCATATGTTAAAGCGATTTTGAAATTTGACATTTTTCGCATAAAATTACGCCTTATTATCAACAACTTCAACCCCAAAGTAGAAGAAAATCTAAGTATATATTATACACGACGACTTGTAAGATTCTCAAAATCCCGAGCTCGGTTTTGTTTGGCGTCTAGTTTTAGATGTTGCAATTCAAGTTTTTTTTAAAGTGGCGAAGAGTGACGTTTGCTTCTCTGCATCGTAGGTTATCGTGAACGGTTCACTCATCATATTCTCCAGATTTCGTCGAGTGGAGACGAGTTGTTCCTATGCGAAGAAAATACTTTGTGGTGGAGTGGCATTCCAACCATATATAAATTACTGCTGTAAGTTTATATGAAATCCGTTCAGAATATACCTGATCAGGAAGTTTTAATTATTGTTTGAAGTAACTTCTATCGCGTCGTTTTCCAAATCCCCTTCATTGTGGAGTGGGGTAAGGGTCGTCGTCATTGTCGTCGTTCGTCGTCGTCATCATCATCATCATAATCCTCATCATCATCATCATCGTCATCATCATCATCATCATCATCATCATCATCAAACGACAGCTTAAAATGAAAACGGTTAAGTCTCAAGCTGTCTTGGAAATAAAATAAGTAGGTTATCAGAATGGACAAAAACTAGGCGAAAGTATCTAAATCTAGATACCAGGTCCCACAAACGAAAAATATCGGTCTCCAAGACCAATTATTTTAATTTTATCTTTAACCACAGAAAGACAATTGCACCTTGCGCCAGGAATTTGAAATAATTTTTAAAGGTATGCCATATTAATATGTCTATGAGGGTATGACTTATTACCTGGTATTGCATAATTGACTGTTTGTCTCGTGCTAATAAGGATTAGGCATATGCCTACTTACCGAACACTCTTAAATTTAGAGTAGCCCTCTGTAAATTTGGTGTTTACGATTATGATTCCTGGTGTATGGCTGTTAGTAATGATATTTTTTCTCTCTTTTCCAGTATGTTACCAAACGCAGAGCACTATATGCTGCCCCATTATTCGAAAATCTATGACGCCGCGTTGTCGGCTTTGGTGACTTTCTTACAGGTACGATTCTGGTACAGTAATTCATTTTGCTCTTTGTTCTAGTATGCCTTCTAGACCTACTATTTTTGCAAACTGATTTAGTTTAAAATTCGTTTATTCGATTGAAGGAGGATTTATGGCTGACCGCGTATTCTAACTTTAGAAATTGAATTCAGAACAGCAGAATTCGCCTAACTAGAACTAGGCCTATACACATGACAGTAGAGTTAGTCATTCGCCTAACCTGAACTATACACAGGAATAGTTTTCACGGTGTCTTAGAGAAAGAAGAAATGGCGATTGAGTAGACCCTAAAAATTATTAGTAGGGCCTATTGATTCTAAGACGCCTTATATACGATGTTAACGCAACTAGGCCTATTTTGAATCTCTTGAAGAGCATATGGGCCTACAATGTAGATGCAAATATGATATATTATTCAATTATGCCGTGCGTAGGCCTATGTAGCCTAATTGTGATATAATTATTGTTATTTATTATTTATTGCATGCTTTGTTACATACACACAATAGTCTCGTAATATTATCTGCTGACACAGAACAACAATCTGTTGCAGCCTACATTTTCCTGAATTGCTTGACTACATAATATAGCTGGCTGCCTACCGTACCGTGGACTTTATTGACTGCCTCTGGTGTTGAATCTGCGGTTTCGATGCTTTTTTAACTATGATTGCGCCATCGTTTTAAAGAGCATTGGTTGCGTTTGTAGGATCTGCCATTCCCAGAAGTCTGGTGGGAAATTAGACCGGTAAATATTTGCAAAAAGTCTCATTTTTACAAGGGTTTGCAAGCTTTGCAAAGTTCACTAATTTTTACAGAACGTGGGTTTGCTTTGCGAATCATATCCGCCGTAGATTTCAGACGTAATTAAACTCACGTAGGCTACATTTATGGATTTGGATAGACTTTCTGAGAAAGAAGCTACTTAAAGGGTAGGAAAAGAAATTGGCAGGCATAGAAAAAACACAAAGTAAGTTACGTTTTGCATCCTTGCCTGCGTTTTGAATTCAGAACATTGTGACCCGTGGTGTGTAACGATGATGATTGGATAGAGTTATGAATTGGCTGTATAATGTAGCCTACATTGTCAACATAAAGTCCTAAATGTGGCATGTACTCTGTGTAGGTCTATGCATCTGCAAGAAAAAGATTTACAGCATATTCTAATTTAGATATGGAATCAATTTAGATTTAAATCAGGTTACAAGAACTAAGGTCCAGCACTGTGACTGATTGGCAAAAGATAATGGCGCCATTAACAAAGATAATTCTTCTTGGCCGTTTTCGATATTTCAGATGATAGGTCTACTGGATTCATAATTTTTTCTTTGTTTGCAGACTAGCACTGGAGGGGAGATTATCTTTCACACGAGGCCTAATCCTGTTGAACTTCATGCTTACAGAGCAATTACACTCGGAAACGACACCAGGTAAATCTGCATTTAGTAGTCGATGACACATAATAATAGGCTAATAATAATAATAATAGGCTAATAATAATAATAATAATAATTTGTGGAAAACAATTAGCACACTGTGCCTGTGTTTGTCAGGCGTTTGTACATCTGCACATTTGTTTGCACAGTTTGAAACGGGAATAGGCCTAAATGATGTATAATAAAAAAGTTTTTAAAACAAAATAATAATAATGATAATAATAATAATAATGATAATAATAATAATAATAATAATAATAATAATAATAATAATAATAATAATAATAATAATAATAATAATAAGTAGAAATTAGGGTGTAAGTCCCTGAGGGATCACAAGTACCTCGGGGCAAAAAAACAAAAACAAAACATAATAATAATAATAATAATAATAATAATAATAATAAAACTTTTAAAATAATAATAATAAAGATAATAATAATAATTTAATTAATTCAAACTGGCAAGTGCGTAGTAGGATAACATGCAATACTGCAGCAATAGATCTGAAAAAGAGAAAACCGTCTGTATACCGCCTGCAAAGGGCGCTTTATTATTTGGAGAGTGGAGACATAATGCAGAGAAAGTCAAAATAGAACAATTTCATAATAGTTGTGTAGAAATAGGGCAAAATGACAGCAACTACGTTGCAGCATTGTCAGGTAAATAGCGTAAAGCAATTGAATGCACGGCGCAAAGAAAGTAGGTTTATATTTTCTCTGTTTGTTGACATAATTGATTAAATGAAGCGAACTTTAAAATGTCCGAATAATGTCCGAATATCTAAAGAAGGGTCTAATTCGATGTGTTTTTGTAAAAGGCGTGACTTCCGTTTGTTGGCTGGGACTCCTCCGGATATTGCTGGACATCCAGTCCGTTGGAACGAAGACATACCAATTGAAGACCAGGTGAGTCGTTCCAGCCTCACAGGTAACTCTCCACCGCTGCAGCACTCTGGTAGGGAGCGTTCATCGCCCGCAGGGTAAAAGATGTTTGTTTTGACAGCGGATCTTGAAATATTCTCACCAGACACACAGTGACACAGGTTTCAAAGTCAAGAAAATAATACATGGTTGTAACCCGAAACTTCGTGCACAAAATAAACGAACGGAATGTTCCGTGACAAAATAGTTCTCGTATGTCACTTGGAGCTAAGCTCGCAACTCGTCTATTTCAATTTGCTTACTCTTTCTGTTTTCTTATAGGCCCTATATAATTTTGACCTGACTTTGCTAATGAATTAAGAATTTGACATAGGTTACATTCGAGACAACCTTCGACTAAAACATTTTATAGTAGCACTAAGGATCGAGTAGGCCCTATATATGTGTTATTAGCGCAATCGTAATCGTAAACTCGAAATTTCTAAAGCGCCACTCGAAAGCCAAGCGCGGGGGCACCAGCTTATTCACGAGCGCTGCGTTGCGTTAGAAGGGCTGTCCGTGAGAGTAATCCGTGGTGGTCCGGGTCGAGTTACCATAGGATCAGAGGGGCGGAACAGCTACTAAGGTGGGTGTCGTCTGGGCCGGGAATTGGAGGGTGGAGGATCAGTTGAGATAGGGTAAGAGATCGTGAAAAGGAGTACGTGTCTTAAGTTTCGAATGAAAAGCCCGAGGTGTGATGGATAGAGGAGCCTGAGGAAGGTTGTGGTGTGTGATTAGAAATGATGATGAAGGAACTGAAAAGGATCGGAATTCAGGAGGCATGCAGATCATTCCAAAGGCGTGGTGCTGAGATGGATATGGCTCGGTTGGAGAACTTTAGATGACTTGTGACCGGGGGTCGAGAAAGTGTAAGGCAGGCGGATGATCGGGTAGAACGGGTAGGCTGGATGGTGAAGAGTTCGCGAAGATAACTGGGCTGGGAGCATTGTAAAGAGTTGTAGAAGCGCAGTGAACTTCCTTTGTCGTGAGTTCCAATGCAGGATGGAGAACGCGTTCGTTCTAGGATAATGCAGCAACCCATGTGCTGTCGAAAGCTGCTTTGAATTCTGAAGTCTATGAAGATTATTCTCTGGTTGTGCTCGATGTTTGTTTCAAGCATCCGTCTCATTGTAAATGGTTGATCAAATGCCTTTCTTCCTGCATGGCCTGATTGTTCTTCTACAAGTGCATCTCGGCATAGGCCTACTGCTTCATTCTGTTTTGTATCCATTCGGTAAAAACCTTTCCTGGAGAGCTCTGTAGGCTAAGCTAGTCTGTGCCTCTGCTATGTTCACAGTCTTGTCCTTTTCTCATTTTCATTTTCTTTCGTGTGTTGAGACGATTGTCGATTTTTACTGCAGTCTTCTTATATTTCTTCCCCTTGTTGAATCTTCGCAACAGAGGTGCCTGGTGCCTATTCTTTTCTATTTAGTTGATTGCTACTCGAAACCCAGGGATGTAGTCGAAGGTTTACGCCGGTATATACAGAGTGTGTACTCGATTCAGTTAGTGTGTAGAAATAATAGTAGAGAACGACGGGAAAATGAGCTGCAGACAGACCAAAGCAAAATAATAGAGCTTGTATTTGTCTCTAATTTTGCAAGTACAGCTCTGCTCCTACCGCTTCAAGCAACATAGCTGCAGATGGAGAACACAACTATTCTGCACAAAGCCATTGTTATTCGTTGATGTCGCATATTTTGCATCATTCAATTAACTGATCCGCTTCGCTTTATGTTCAAACAAAACCCTAATTATTCTGAATACTCATCCACTACTTTGAAACTTCACAGCGCTGTCATGTCATCGCAAGATAGGTGTAATATAGAGTCGTTATATATATACAATATATATATATATACATGTATATATATATTGTATATATAAAGCGTTTTGCTTTTGTTCTGTAGGGCAATGGAAATTACCGCATAGCAGCGGACGAAGTGCCGGGTGAATGGGTTGGCATTTTCATTGAGGTAGGCTACATTTGGATGAAGGTTTATTATAATTATTGCACCAGCTGGGCTAATTAGGGGGCTGCTCTTTTATATGCCTCTCTAATTTTAGCTCTTACTCCTGTATAAATTGCACTATTGGGTCCTATAAAAGCTTGGAAGTTTCGATAAACTGTGCCAGAAAGCAATTGGTTGCAAAAGACCACAGCAGACGAATGTGAGTTCCGTAAAGTAGTGTTACAGACAGACAGCCATAAGTATCAACTGTCTGTCAGAAGCACGTGACACGCAATATAACAGTCACGTGAGTAGGCCTATCAACAGTACGTTGCAGTAACCTATGCATGAAAACATATAAGAACCGCCACTGCCAGGCTCGCATTAAGATTGCATGCTTTTATTATTAAGTTCAGAATACCAGATGGCTACTGACGGATAAAAATTAATATTATTAAGGTTGATCCAAAAGTCGCAGCAAGTGAAAGAAAATGTCATTGCTCCATTCTCGATGTTGGTGTGATTAACTTAATCGGTTGAGTATAGACGGAAAGTTTACCGACTAAAATTATTGCGACTAAGATGTTACTGCACAGTTGCACTAGCAAGAGATTAATGAAGGCCTAAGATAGCATAGGCTGATTAAATGATGAAGTGAATTTAATTGCAATTCGATAAGTTCTTGAGAGAGAAAAGAGATGAGCCACAAGCAGGTGAAAGGAAATTGTGTGTAGCGTTTAGGACAAGATGAGACAAGCCAACGAAGATATTGACTGTATACGATGAACGTTTGTTAGACAAACAATAGCCATTCTAAGCCATATGCATGTAGGCAATCCTTGCAGCAGCGAAAAAACTGTAAATCACTCAAGAGATGCTTCAGTTGATCAGGTGTTTTACTAGATTGTATTGTGTTTGTAGGGTCAATGGGTCGGACCCACAGGTGCCAGACTGGCCTTAACGTCCCAGGTTAGCGTCATTCCCAATACCTACCCACACGACGCTTGCACAGACGCTGCTTCCTGCTATGGAACTCTCGTCTAAACATGTTCTGCCGGGTTCCATCGAGAGCCATTCACGGAACATTTCAATTGGTCTCTATTCGCAAAATTTAATGTACACCAACAGTTTATATGTCTTTTTATTGCCATCAGTTTTCGATTGGTAATGTGCTTTAGTTAAAGTTAACTGTACACTGAACAACCATGTTCATAATGCTTTCTGAGTTCCTAGAACGCGCTTTACAAACATCTAGAAATATCCATACAATCAGGAGGCATCGCGCTCATTAAGTTAACATTGCGAAGCCACAACAAATGCTGCGGACATTAAATCTTAACAGAGTTTTAGATATACTTCACTCCCTGTTATTAACAGGCAATATGTTCAAAAGTGTCAAACGGATCTACTGTAATTTGGAAAAACTCGTAGTGCGAAGAAAAGCACTACGAAACTTAACGAAGAAACGGACATAATTATTAATAGCTTGTTCTGAACTGCTACGAAGTTTTCTTCAAACCAAAGACTGCATTGTGTACTTCTCCCTAACCATCCTTCAATTAGGAATGAAATGCTAGTAGCAATAAAGAAGTCAAAAATTCTTTGTTTAAGCTTTTTTTGTTTCGGTCGTTTCAAGGATTAATTTAACCATTAGTTTAGCTTCTATGATTGCATCTTTTTCCTTTAACCATTAATGCGTCAAATAAATTTAACCTCAATCTTCCTAAACATCTCTTCAAGTTCATTTTAGCACTGCGCAATTACGACTCACTTTAAAAAAATATAAACATGACTGCTTTAAATGAACGTCCTGATGACCTGGCTGAATAGCCGTGAAAATCATCGTAAAAAGCATCGACGTAGGCTTAGGCTATAATTATTAGTAGGCCTATAAATGCATTCCTCGTGGTCGTATCGTATATTTGTGGATTAGACTGATTTTCCGTCTATATATATATATATATAATTGCAATGGCAACTGAACAATTATATAGCGCCAGTTTGGAGCGAAATAAATTAGCCAGTCGACGCTCTCTCCAAATCGGATTAATCTAAATAGCCTACACGTAGTTTCAATTGTCTCGTCAAGAATCCGAAAGCACTGTTGTTCTATTGAACCCAGAAGACAGATGCAGTCTTAGAGGATTTGGAAGTTAAGCTTAATCACTAGCTATTCAAGATTGAATTTGGCTGAAAACTGCGCATAATACAAAAAATTATGCTGTAATCAAAATTTGAAGTGACTCTAATTGTTTTTAGTGTCCTAAGCAATGCTCAGATAAAGGCAACTCGAATTTACTTAGTGACTCTGAGTGTTCTTAAGAGTTTTAAATGTTTTAAGTGCTCTAAAAACAGGGCAAAACAAATTATCTAGTAGGAATAAACATACCTGTTAGTGTCATTGTTCAAAACAAAGCAGATGAAAATTAATTTGCAAAAAAAATACACGCGAAAGCGGTTTTTTCGACTTTTTTTAATTTGGGGGATACAATTAATACGGGGGATAGCCTACTCTATTTCGTGACTATTTCTATTTCGTATGTTTATTCCTACTAGATAATTTGTTTTGCTCTGTTTTTAGAGCACTTAAAACATTCAAAACACTTTAAAACACTCAGAGTTACTAAATAAATTCGAGTTGCCTTTATCTGAGCATTGCTTAGGACACTTGAAACAATTAGAGTCACTTTAAATTTTGATCACAGCATAATTTTGTTTATTATGCTCATTTTTCAAAAATGGGGATAGAATAGTTTATCCCCCCCGGATAGTATAGACCGGTTAATTCCATCCGGGGGATAGAATAATTCATCCCCCGGATAGCTTTCAGGGGGGATACTCCGTTTCGTGTCACCGGCGCGCATGGTAGTGTTCCGAATTTAATTTCCAAATTTATTTTGAAAAGCTATCGCTTATCGCCTCTTGTACCAGAGACCACATCAATCAATCAATCAAATTTATATAGCGCCCTTCAAGATACCACTCAGAGGCGCTCCCGGCATGCGTATCTGTCGAAAATATTTTGGCACCAAAGTGCATGGTTTATTTCATCTCCGATAATCTTTCTTCCTTAGAAATCTTCAGCCGCGTATCTCATACCAGGGTTCATCCTCAAAATAATTTGTTTGAAAAGCTGTCGCTTAATGCCATAGCTGTCGCCTCTTGTACCAGAGACCACATCAATCAACCAGTCAGTCAATCAATCAGAATTTGAGCCCCTTCAAGATTCAAGCGAAAAAGTCTTCCAGAGTTTGTTAAACTGAGAACAGTTTGGAAGAATAGAAGGCGTCGAATAGTCATGCAAAGTCCATTCCAGGTTGTTGGGCCAAACACAGAGAAGGAACGGCTCTGCATTGTCGCAGAGCGAGTTAAAGGAACTATAAAGTCACCACGAACAGTAGAACGCAGTGTGCGGCGGCCTATGCAAGTACAGAAAAGGAGAGGCAAAGCTCACGCAGATAAGAGACTAAGAGGGTTATAGTTATACTTGCGTATCATCCGTATACCGCGTTTAGAATTCCACTTCATTGCTTATCATTTGCACACGTGTGGATAAAGTAAGTACGTAAGCAGTCTTTTAACAATGCAAGTCAAACGCTCACAATGGACAATTTGAATGTTCAAAGTCATTGTATTTGAATCAGAAAAAAACCAACACAATCCGTCGGTAATTAGCACCTATTATAATACTCTGAGCGTTACTGACGCTCGCTTGAATCAGCGACGTTTGATATTTAAGACAAGAAATGCCTTTTTATTTTTGATGATGTACCCTGCATGGTATGAGCTACGCGGCTGCAGTTTTCTAAAGAAGAAAGATTATCGACGAATGTGAAAATATGGTTCAAGAGACTGGTGCATCCTTATAAAAGTCAATTGGAACAATGTCTGAAGTAGGCCCTACTTCAATTATCCGGAGACGAAATAAACCATTTTGGGTGCCAAATATTTTCGTCATAATATATAATATGCAGGCCGTTTTTCCTTGACCGCTTTCCATCATTGACTATCCTTTTATCGCTAACAAACCATTCTATCATTGCATCACATAGGCCAATGCTTCTGAGATCAACGAATTTTATGATAAATGGATCGTCGAGGATATTATGAGTCTACAATAGAAAGATGTCCAGCTACTGAAGTTAAAAAAATCCGTCCACATTGTTTAAACGGTGTATCTTCTCGTAGTGGGTTGCGATGGGGTGGTGGTGGGTTCGGTGGACTTCTAGTCAGATGGTTCCAGGTCGAATCCACCCTCAAGCCACAGCGTAATGGACCCTGAGCAAGTCCTTCACTCGCAATTGTTTACGCACTTCGGCGTAAAACTCCGATTCAGTGTCTGCGTTGTAGTCGCGAGCACCTCAGAGAAGGCAACCTTGAAGAGGCGCTATCTATAACAAATGTTCATACATAAGTTATCAGAAAACTATTCCTCAGCCATTTTTCACAAGTCTTGAGATTACCAAACGTCTCATCTTTTGCCATACATAAAAAAATAATCCTCGTCTTTCACCAAAGACAGATTTGTGGCCTAATTCCATCACCTGGATATGGGAGGATGAACGCATGATGCGGGTTGGCCGGATATTGGAAAAACACTTAGGCTGCGAGAATTTTAATTGTAGATTAGTGATAGGACTTTGAAATGGATGGACATTTCGATTTTTTAATCTTATAGAGTGATTTGATGAAGAGTGATGTGATGATGCGTGGGCGGTCTGGTAACATATCTGATTAGCGAGGTTTGGACAATAAGACGTTGAGGAAGAGTAATTGCAATAATCAAGCTTTGAGTGGACAATATGGATAGCAGTTGTGGAGTAAAGTTTTTAATCGAGCATGAGACGGGTGTTGAAGGGTGTCACGAATGCGCATAAAGAAGGAGAAGGGGAAGTCGGAAATGTGATTCCTGATTCCTGAAGAAGAAAGTAATGTGAATCAAGGCCAAGATAGGACACAGGGAAGTCGGAGGCAACATTGACAGATGAAGAGCAGAAGAACTGTTGGGTAGATTTATGAAAAGTCAAGGATATTCTTGATTAGAGCATGAAGACTTCTTTTAAATGTTAGCGATTAAGGGAATGATCCAGGACGAATTCTTGCATTGTCAACCATCCAAGAGTGTGATGCAGGATGCGAACCGTGGTTGGAGGCTTTAATAGAGAAGGATCGGAAAGCCACGTAGGACTAGCACAAGGGAAGAGCAATGCCAGGGTCGCCAAATCAGTAAGATAATAATCAAAGAAAGATATCAATGGTGTTGAATGCAGCGGAGAGTTTCATCGGCAGCGTATGGCTGTAATTAATCCTATTTGCATATTCGGAGCACATTATTTTAATAATAATTTTATTCAATCAACAATCCGGTTGACAAACCGAAACCGGTTACAGCGTAGGCCTACATTTATGTAGTTGAAACAATTCACGAGAACACGGTTTGCTCAATGCAAACTCAAATGTTTTAATGGTTTCAGGACTCTTTGCTAAGAGTCACGACTATAGAATGAATAAATCAATCACTCAATCAATTCTCATAAATTTTAAGTGGTTCATAATTCTTTACTGTTAGTCACAATTATTGGTATGAATCAATCCATTCGTCTATTTGAAGTAGGCCTACTTGAGATGGCACATATGCAATTCAAACAACTTCAACTAAATACGCATAAAGATATGAGTTCGTAAAAGTGACCAACATTAAATTAAATACATTTTGCTTCGCTTCTAACAATCACTCTCCTTCAAATTATGGCTTACAAATAACGAACCATGATGGTGTTTGAAAGTTGTTTACGCGTCACAATTTTCACTTTTCAACTCTTTATTTCGACTCTTTTCTGATCTGTTTAAACAATTTTTCTTTAGAACAAGCTTTTCAGTTGACAGTTCTAAAATTTGGAATCCTTTCCGATTGTCTTTGTTTCACTCGACGCCATTATATAAGTTTCTAAATGATAATATACTTATTATCATATGTTATATAATTATCATGTTATATAATTATTATTATATAAGTTTCTAACTGATAACAATAATTTGCAAGATAACCATTTGACTAGTTCCAATAAATTCGGCTGGAAATTACTTACAATGGTGCTTGTGTAATATTTCGCTTATAATCGCTTTTGGAACAACAACGGCTGCAATTGCGTGTCTCTCTGTCTCTGTCTGTCTTTCTCTCACCGTTTTCGACTTTAATATTATAGGCAGCATAATAGGCCACGTGACTGTATCAACATACTAGCTTTCTGTCTAGAAAACCGCTGCGAGATCCACACTGGACTGCCTTTGATAAGATGCTATAACCGAGGGAAACTAGCACATGTTTCGCAAAACCAACTACCACACTGACCTGGTCTGCTTTACTTTATCGTGGCGCAGATGTGAAGATAGGCTAACTGACTGATGAGAGTTATCTTCTGGGCTATTTTTATGCACATAATTATGTATCAAGATGGACACAGAAAAAAGGTGTCTGCATGGTTTGGTTTGCATCTTCGTGGATTTTTATCAATCATAACTAGTCGTCAGTTCTTCGCTTCATGACAGGCTCAACATTAATGATGTAGACTTTGCAACGCAATGATGTAGAAAACTTGTCTTGATTGTAAATAATTTATAGCCCTATGCACTTTGTGAAATTCTGACTTATTCCTATTGTCAATAGGGCATTGACAATACCAAATGCTCATTGCCCTTTTACTCATTAGGTATTGTTGGGTCTATGGTTTAAGTTGGTTACCAGATTGTATCTCTTCAGAGGCGCAATTGCAAATCACAATATAAATACTGTCGCATATTCTGTATGTAGCCTATGGCTAGAGTCGGTTAGTTTCACCAAGCAAATTAGAGAAATCTGAATAGCCATCGACAGAACTTGCCATTGCTTTCGGTCATAGAGTAGCCTAATGAATTATCCTTCGGAAAAGGTTTGCTGCAGTTAGTCCCGGTGGGTTTTGAGTCACTCTGGTTCGTAGCCTATTTTCCTTTATCTGGTATGGCTATCCTAAATCTAGAACTATTATTAAGAATGTGCAGTTCAAAATTTACTCTTTCAAACATCGAGATAAACGGTCTAGTAGCATACAGCAATTAGAAAAGTAGGATACTTTGACACAAGACACTTTTCAAATAATATCGTTAAACGGTTAAATTATCCTTGCCATATCCTAGTGTCTGCTCTCACCTAACATGACTTGTGGTCGAGATGTTGACATTGCAGACAGTCGTGTGAAAACAACAGTAGCCAACCTTGTACGTGTCATTGTCGGGCTCGCCACATTGTCTGCTTTTCTTTATCTTCTGTCGCTTGCACGCAGATCGCGATAATGGAATTTGTGCAGCTTTTCCATCGAGATAAGCGACTGCGATAGCCAGGGTCGGCGTGACGATTCGTATAAAAGCAGAGCAGATCGACTGTTGCATCAGATGTTCCGCGTTCGCATTGGATCGAAGACGAGCACTGAACGAACGATGATGGTTTCCAGGTTTCCGGCAGCCTTGGCTGTCCTGGTCTTGACGATCTCCAGTCTGACCAACGCTTACGATTGGGTAGATATTCATATTCATCTTTTATAAGTATGCGTGCTACAGTCTTAACTGCAGTAAAAACAGGATGTCGCTGTTACGATTGTGTGAAATTATTTACAACTTTAGCCTACTAAAAATTGCTCCATATGCATCCTATGAAAACTGATATCGAATTCTGTCTTAAACATGTAACAGACTGCACATTTCACGGCTCATGCGTTGCGTGTGTGAGGCGATTCGAGTAGCTGCTGATTCTCAAGGTCACAGTGTAGGCGACTGTTGCAAGTACGACAGACCTTCTACGAACCAATGCACTCGCTGTTTTTCTTTCCTCTCTTGCTTGTTCGTTTTATTTTATATATCGGTAGGGACCTTGAACAAGTCCTTCACTTGCAATTGCTCGTGTGTTTCGGCGTGAAACTCCAATGTGGTGACGGTGTCCGCGCTGTACAGTAGTCGGGACTCGGGAGCGCCTCTGAGTAGGAAAAAGGCGCCATAGGAATTGGAAAAACAGATACCTCGGTCACGCGGCCAAGTTCATGCTCAGGATGTTCGATCTTCTGCTATGGTTTAACATCTGATTTAGTTCTGAGTATGAACGCACTGTGTGTGTAGGCCTATTAGTGTTATTAATGTAGTAGAATTTACTATCAAAACCGCGCGCACAAAACCGCGCATTTCAAAACCGCGCAGATCATACCCGTGCATTTCATAACCGCGCAGATCATACCCGTGCATTTCATAACCGCGCAGATCATACCCGTGCATTTCATAACCGCGCAGATCATACCCGTGCATTTCATAACCGCGCAGATCATACCCGTGCATTTCATAACCGCGCAGATCATACCCGTGCATTTCATAACCGCGCAGATCATACCCGTGCATGATCATAAACGCGCAGATCATACCCGTGCATTTCATAACCGCGCAGATCATACCCGTGCATTTCAAAACCGCGCAGATCATACCCGTGCATTTCATAACCGCGCAGATCATACCCGTGCATTTCAAAACCGCGCAGATCATACCCGTGCATTTCAAAACCGCGCAGATCATACCCGTGCATTTCATAACCGCGCAGATCATACCCGTGCATTTCAAAACCGCGCAGATCATACCCGTGCATTTCATAACCGCGCAGATCATACCCGTGCATTTCATAACCGCGCAGATCATACCCGTGCATTTCATAACCGCGCAGATCATACCCGTGCATTTCATAACCGCGCAGATCATACCCGTGCATTTCATAACCGCGCAGATCATACCCGTGCATTTCATAACCGCGCAGATCATACCCGTGCATGATCATAAACGCGCAGATCATACCCGTGCATTTCATAACCGCGCAGATCATACCCGTGCATTTCAAAACCGCGCAGATCATACCCGTGCATTTCATAACCGCGCAGATCATACCCGTGCATTTCAAAACCGCGCAGATCATACCCGTGCATTTCATAACCGCGCAGATCATACCCGTGCATTTCAAAACCGCGCAGATCATACCCGTGCATTTCATAACCGCGCAGATCATACCCGTGCATTTCAAAACCGCGCAGATCATACCCGTGCATTTCATAACCGCGCAGATCATACCCGTGCATTTCATAACCGCGCAGATCATACCCGTGCATTTCATAACCGCGCAGATCATACCCGTGCATTTCATAACCGCGCAGATCATACCCGTGCATTTCATAACCGCGCAGATCATACCCGTGCATTTCATAACCGCGCAGATCATACCCGTGCATTTCATAACCGCGCAGATCATACCCGTGCATGATCATAAACGCACATCTGCTGAAGTTCATTATTGGCAGTTGAATGAATTATTTTCCTGAATACAGCTTCCATTGGAGCAACAATTTTTTTCATCAGTTCAACTTCTATTTAAATAACAACTATTCGTCTCAATCTAGCACCTATTTTAGCAAAGAATATTTTAAACAGACCCACTCCTATTAAGGATGAATCATTTTCATAAATCCAACTTCTGTATAGCCAAGACTTTTTCATCAGTCCAATTTCCTATTATCGATAAATTTTTCTAGTCAAACCCATTTCGATTTAGGTAAAAGGTATTCCATTGCTCTATTGAAACCGAGACTCGGTTTCATCCAGCTTCCATTTACAGTACAGTAGGCTAATACCCACCAATCCAGCTTCTACTTGCGTCAAGTGTTAGTTTCATCAATCCAATTTTCGTTTAGGTAAACACTTAGATCTATGTTTCAGCAATAAAAACTTAATAGACATTTAAATTCAGCATGAAAGTAAATAGAAATTAAGCAAAATAGCTTGGCTGCTGAACAATTGAAGTGCTGAATACGACAAAGACAGCGATTAATTGCGTGTGTCTATCAATGCGCGGATATGATCGCCGCGGTTATGATCGTTCATTCATTCAATCATTCATTCCGAAAACTTATATTGCGCCCCTTCAAGAAGCCCACTCAGAAGCGCTCCCAGTCCAGCCACAGCTAAAAAGAGAGGTCTTGAGCAACTTGTAGAAAGCAGGCAAATTATTCCGAGGTAGTAAGCGTAGTGCAAGCGGGAGCCCATTCCATGTGGACGGGCCAACAACCGAGAAGACTCGACGCTGTCTGATCGTGCGCGGTTATGATCGTGCGCGGTTTTGAAATGCGCAACTTTGAAATGCGCGGTTTTGTGTGATGGTTTTGACCGGATAGGCCTACCGTGTTAGTAGACTCCCTAAAAATCTCATTATATCTGATGTAAAATAATCTTTACTGGAAATGGCGACTGTGTCACATGCAATTTCAGAACTCATTCGCACATTTAGTTTCGGTTATGAAAAAGTTAACGAATCTTCAAAAAAGCTATAACTAATTGTTAAAAAATGCATTTAACTGCGAAACTCTGAATAAATTGTACCTGTGGTTATAGGATGTTGTAACAGCTCTGGATACTTACGTACAAAGCGACGATGGTTTCTTCACCTGGACAGAGATTACGTCCTACCCCCAGGAAGGAGTCACCATCTACATCGTCAACATGACTTCGCAACAGTGGCAAACCGGTAATCTACTATTATATAGGTCTATTCATGATATGAAATGACTTCCAATGCAAATAATGATTGACTGTAGGTGATTCTTACTACAGATAATTACTTCAGATAATTGAATGCAATTCAATGCATGCGACATGGACAGGAATACACATCGAAACTCATACCGGCTCGGACGTCGCCCGGGTGATCAAGGTTCGCGTCTCCTGTTGAGCGATCAGGGTAGGGACGGAAAGTTGGCTACTGATAGAGGGATACAGCTAAGAAATACCTTACATGTGGGGACATGGAATGTAAGAAGCATGAAACAACTGGGCAAGGTTCAGATTTTGGGAAGGGAGCTGGAAAGAAACGGAGCAGACATTTGTGGACTTTCCGAGGTTAGGTGGGCTGGTCAGGGACACTTCACAACATCGGAGGGAAACATCATTGTGTACTCAGGAGGAGATGCGCAGGGACAGAGAGGTGTGGCGCTTTGGCTACATAAAAAGGTAGCAGGCGCCCTTATAGAGTATCAGGCAATCAATGATAGACTTCTTGTGGTGAGAATTAATGCAAAACCGAGGAAACTCACCATAGTTCAGACATATGCTCCAACGTCGATGTATGCAGAAAGTGATGTAGATCAGTTCTACGAGAAATTAGACGAGGTGGTAAGTAAGATCCCAAAACATGACATCCAAATAGTGATGGGAGATTGATGATGATGATGCCCGAAGGCAGGTTCATTGGCTTTACGCCCCTGGGGATGAGATGAGTGAGGTGGTTTCCCGTTGCCTTCCCCACAGACAATGATGAGTAAGCAACTTGCCCAAGGTCGCTCCGCAGGAGCTTGCGCCCGTGCGTCCCACACGTGCTAGCCCGAGATATCTAAATCTCTGAATGTTAACTCCCAGCCCGGGGCTTGAACCGCAGTCCGTTGCAACCAACAGACGAATGCAGCTCGCGCTTACCGGTGTAGCTAACTAGGCCAGGACTGTGACACGGATCACCACCTGTTAGTGATGGGAGATTTCAATGCAAAGGTGGGAAAGCAAGCAGCAGACACAAATGCGGCAGTGGTGGGAAAAGGTGGCCTGGGAGAGGGAAATGAGGCGGGGGAGAGGCTGCTGGATTTCTGCAGGGATCACGAAATGAGTTTGTGCAATACCTGGTTTGAACACCACCCGCGACGCTTATATACTTGGACATCGCCAGATGGAAGAACCAAAAATCAGATCGATTATATCGCAATTGCACAAAAATGGAAGGGAAGCATCAGGAACTGCAAGACGTATCCGGGAGCGGACTGTGACACGGATTACCACCTGTTAGTGGCCAAGTTGAAAATCAAATTAAGGAAGCTCAAAAAGTAGAGCAACCAAAAAGGCTAAATCTGGAAGAATTAAATGTTCCCAAAGCGGGAATATATGCCATAGAGGTCAGGAATCGTTTTGAAGCACTGAGCGAAGAAGGAGAGGAGAGAAAACCAGAAGAATTGTGGAGCGAGATAAAGACGACTCTAATGGAAGCAGCAGAGATGACAATTGGATATAAGAAGACACAGAAGAGAAAGCCATGGATCTCTGATGAAACATTCGAATTGATTAAAGCAAAAAGAGAAGCAAGAGTGACGAACAAAGATGAATACAAAGGTCTGAAAAAAGAAGTACAAAGAAAACTAAGGGAAGATAAACAAAACCAACTGGAAGGACTGTGTGAGAAACTAGAAGAGTCAAACAATAAAGGAAATATGAAAGGGCTATATCAAACAGTTAAAGCACTAACAGGCAAATTCAAACCTCAACTGTTTGGCATTCAGTCAGCAGCAGGCGAACTGATCACAGAAAAGGAAAAGATTGCTGAGCGGTGGAAGGAATATTGTGAGGAGTTGTACGACGACAGGGAAGCGAAAGATGAGGAATTAGAATATACGCGGGAACCTGCACCATTGAGATCGGAGGTAGCTCGAGCTATGAAGGAGGTGGCAAGTGGAAAAAGCACTGGACTTGATGGGGTCCCAGTGGAGCTATTTAAATGCGCAGGGAAAACAGCTTTAGACAAAATGCATCGCATATGCGAAGCTATATGGGAGACTGGGGAGTGGCCGGAGGATTAGGCAAATTCAGTCTTTATACCGTTACCAAAGAAGGGAGATTTGAAACAACGCGGGAACTACCGGACCATAGCCTTGGTCTCACACGCCAGTAAAATCATTCTCAAGATCATATTGGAAAGGATAAGAAGGAAGACTGAGACAGAACTGGCAGAGGAACAAGCAGGCTTTCGTATATAGGGGTAGAGGAACGAGAGATCAGATCACCAACCTGAGAGTATTAATGCAGAAGATGCATGATCATCAACAGCCGCTTTATATGTGCTTTATCGATTTTACGAAAGCATTCGATAATATTTCACATGAACAGCTATGGTTAGCAATGGTGGAAATGGAATATCCACCACATAATATTATAGTTATTTTGCTGAATGCATTATACTGCAAGCAGCGAGCAAAGGTGAAAGTGGCGGGGGTACTATCGAATGAGTTCCGTGTCAAGAAAGGGGTCAGGCAAGGATGCGTAATCTCACCTCATTTATTCAACATCATGGCAGAAGTGGTTATAAAAGAAGTGTTGGAGGGTTGTGAGGGTGGAGTGCAAATAGGTGGCCGGAAAATAACAAACTTGAGATATGCAGATGATATCGTGTTTCTGGCAGGGTCAGAAAGTGAGTTGCAAGCCATAGTCAGCAGGCTGGAGCGGGTAGGGGAAAAAAGAGGTCTAATGATAAATCTGGACAAAACCAAGGTTATGGCATTAAATGGAGAGGCATGCGATATATGGGTTAGGGGACGGTAGCTGGAACAGGTCGAAACTTTCCATTACCTGGGTTCGCTAATAACTGCGGATGCAGAGTGCAGCAAGGACGTTCGGGAGAAACTGGCGAGAGGACAGAACGCAGGAGTGGCATTGAAACAGATTTGGAGAAGTCACGGCATTAAACTCACTACAAAGATACGACTCATGAGGTCCCTTGTTTGGCCAGTGGCCACTTATGGTTGCGAGAGCTGGACGATCAAGAAGAGAGAGAGGAGGAAAGAATAGAGGATTTTGAGATGAAAGGCCTAAGACAAATCTTGAGAGTGTCATGGATGGAAAGAAAAACGAACAAATGGTTGTTGGAGACAATGGGAGTGGAGGTCTTCTTGATTCAATTAAAAGACGGAAACTCACATACTTTGGACATCTGATTAGAAAAACGGAGATTGCCAGGAGAAAGAGATCATACAGGGAAATGTACCGGGAGCAAGAGCACGAGGGAGGCCGCGGATGGGCTGGCTTGTCAACATCGGAACATGGATGGGATCAACTCTCGGGCAGACTCTGGTGGACACAAGGGACAGGAAGAGAGGGAGGAAGCTCGTCCACGATGCGACCAACCCTCGGATCGAGGATAGTTGACGACAAGACAAGACAAGAATGCAATTCATTTGATCATGTACTGCCTACATGTAATTTTATAGATTCTATTCAAATCATTTGTTTGTTTGGTTGTTTGTATTTGCACTTGTTATAGCGCCCCTTCAAGCATCTACTCAGAGGCGCTCCCGACTGCAGAGCGGACACTACATCGGAGTTTCACGCCGAAACGCTGAGCATTTGCGAGTGAAGGACTTGCCCAAGGTCCATACTTGAGATGGATTCGAACCTCGAACCTTCCGGCTTCAAGGCAACGGCGCCACCACTACTCCACCGCGCCCCACAAAAAAGAAAGACAATCAATGGATGACAAGTCTATGATTAAGATTAAGTGAAAAGATCTGTTTGTTGATGCTGCGAAGAGTAGGCCTGCAGGTAGGCTGTGATCGTTGGCAATAATGCTATTGGCCATTACTGTAATTGCTCTGCAAATCTAGACTCTTCGCTGTCGTTCATTGTAGAGGCCTATGTGGATCACCCCGTTTGGTGGCACATCATGGGAATTGCCATTCCCGATCAGATCGACTACCCAGACTTCGGAATATTGTGGATAGGAGGTGGAAATAACGACGACGTGGAGATCGTGTGAGTCAAGTGAAGTCAAGTAGACATGAATGCGTAAACATGAACGCATAAAAATAACCAAATGTAAACGTTTAATAATTGGATTTTTGGAGTCGGTTGAGAAAGGAGGCAGGCTCAGTTTTAGAAAGGCGGCAATACGATTAAAAAGATAGGACTCAACAGAGGAGATGCGACAAGGTGATGGTATTTCAGGTGAGGGTGTCATCAAAATATCAACTATCCTGCCAGACCAATTAAACATGAAAAATCAAAATCCATGAGATGCTGCTAAAGAAACATTATTACACATGTGAAGGCGTATTGTAGAAGAAAAATTATGGAAACTCGTGAGAATAAGATTGTGTTCCATCATCGTATCATCGTCCGCATTAAATCTGTTTTGTTCCTGATGTTCAATTTTCACATGCAATGTTCTTGAATCTGCAAATTTATGTTCGTCGATTGCCCTGTAAGTAGACCTGCATGCAGCAATAGCCTACATTTCTTGTGCAGCAGATTAATGAACTTTCTGATCACCTCACAGACGAATGGTCTCACACCCACTACACAGATGGCACATTGATCACGACACAAATGACTTTATATTTGATGAGTCAATAGAATCATTGTTTGCGAAAGATAGTCATCAGCTTGCCACCATTTCTTCCCGGTTTAGAGCTAACAAATTATCGCTTAATATTGATAAAACAAACTTTATTTCTTTTGGATTCCGCCGTAAACCACCACAAGTTTGTGATCACAAATTGGCAGTGGATGGTCAACTGACAATACAGGCTGAGTCATGTAAATTTGTAGGTGTGTATTTGGACCAGCACCTCACTTGAAAAGGATAAATTACGCAAATATCTAAGAAAATAGCAACAAATATAAGCGTACAATCAAGGGATCAGTCACTGTCCCTCTCGTGGTACTTTGCGAGGCTTAGGCCTATATTATTCCTTAAATTTTCCCTATTTGTCATATTGTAGCATTTGCTGCGTCTTAACTTAGGTTATAGGGCCTACCTCCTTTTCGTAGATCTTGGAGATTTTACAAAAACGTGCCATTAGAACTATTTTCATGTTGCACAGGACTGTCATGACGAAAACCCATTTTTCGAACTCTTCAAATAAATTGATTTGATGTCATCACAGATTGTCACCTATTACATTTGATGGGTTTTTAACCTGTGATTCCTAAACATTACCATTTCACTAGAAGTTTGCTAAACTTCCACAGCGATTTTGCACATAGGCCTACTAGGATTAACTGATTCTCGATTAAAGGCTCTGGTCCTCTTACATGGAATAATCTTCTAAAGTATGCTACACTTGTACCCACCATTAACCTCTCTAAGAAGAAATTAAGAGACTGTTTAATAATCTCTGTCCACTAGACTTAAACCATTGGTCATGGTTTTTCAGTTCGTATCAGTTGTGTTTGTTTCATGCATTATATAGCCTAATTGTTTTTTAACTGCTTACTACTGATAGATGTTATCCAGAAAGAAAGGGTCAATCCAGTCTCAGCAAGTCCATATGACCCTTTTGTATCAAATCTTTCACTTTTGCGCCAGTCACTTGAAAGTCTTTACGATTTTACTGATTTCTGTTGTTTTGCATTTGGTTGATGCAGGTTATCGGGAAGGGAAATTTGTGAAACACCCCTCGAATAAAATCCTGGCTACGGCCTTGCAAGGACGAAAGGTATTGATGTTTTGATTATTCTGAAAGATAAATTTTCAATTTGCGAATCGCTGTTCTTCTCTTTTGCAGACCGCCTGAAAATAGTGTATTGAATGCTCTGGTCAGTTCATTGGCGAACGACTCGAAGGTCATCGCAGGATACATCTCACAAGTTCCCAATCAGCCGCTTGTCTTCACGGTAAATACCAGCCGTTCGTCATGTACACCGTGATTAAAAAAAACTAAGCCAAATTGTTTTTCATATATCTATAATGCCTGATGACATATCACGCTAAAATTTCCCAAATATTTAGAGAATTGAACTAAGAATATTATTCCAAAATTTCATGCAATAAGGTTGAATGGATAAAAAGTTATGAATCTTTAAACTTCATATGGTGAAATTTCAGTTTACAAGCAATTTTCTGTTAGATTCAATCAAATGTAAGTCAAACTGTTTATCTTATCTCTCTTACGCCTGATGATTAATCATAATAACATTTTCCCAATATTTAGACAATTGAACTAAGAATAGAATTCCAAAATATCGTGTCATAAATTTGAACGGATAGAAAGATGTGAATATTTCAACTTCATCTCCCGAAATTTCAGTTTTCAGCAAGTCCGTTATGGTGTTCTTTGCAGTTTCGACGCTTGAAAATTCAAAATTTTGGTCTTCATTGATCCTGGAGTAAAAATTAATGGAGCCTATTATCGCGACGTTCTGCTGTCACAACATCTTCTAACTGCAATAAGAAATCTAGTCCCAGAAGGCTACTTTGTTTTTCAAGGGGACAGCGCCCAGCCCACAGAGCCAAGGAAACCATCAAAATGCTGACAAGAGAGACGCCAGACTTCATTTCTCCCACACTATGGCCTCCGAACAACCCAGATTTGAATCCTGTCGACTGTAAAGTGTGGAGCGTGATGCAAGACTGAGTCTACCAGACAACAATCCATGATATAAGCGATCTGAAGCAATGCTTGTTGGAAGGACATGTGGGGATGGCCTGGATCAGAGGATAATCGACGATGCTGTTGCCCAATGGCGCCAGCGCCTCAAGGCTGGCGTGCAAGCAGGAGGAGGTCATTTTTGAGCATCTTATTTAATTAAATAATCAAACCATACTGTTGGAATCATATTGTTAGTTCAATTCTCTGCATATCTGGACAAAAAATTAGAGTGATTAATTATCAGGCCATAAAGACAATGAGAAACGTTTGACTTACATTTGATTGAATCTAGCAGAAAATTGCTTGTAAACTGAAATTTCGGCATATGAAGTTTTAAGATTCATAACTTTTTATCCGTTCAACTTGATCTCATAAAATTTTGCAATAATATTCTTGGTCCAATTATCTAAATATTTGAATTTTTTTTAGCGTGATATGTCATAAGGCATTAGAGATACATGAAAAACAATTTGGCTTAGTTTTTTTTGAATCACGGTGTATATAACATTTCTAATCAAATTAATTCGTAATTACGATTACTGTATACGGTATGTAATGATAAGCCTATAAGCGAGTTTCTAGATGATGTGACTTCTAACACTAACAAGACAACCATGTGCACCTCCTGCTCAACTTCTTCAGCCAAGTCAAATTGACGCTCTATCTCAAGATCTTCATCTGTGGATGTCGTCCAATCGTCTTTCTTTGAACTCTTCCAAAACCCAGTTCATTTGGTTTGTCACTTCTAAGCAGCTTCAGAAACTCGACTATGCACTACTGTCTCAAACTTTTCCTCACTTCAACTTCTCTTCTAGTTTTCGAGACCTAAGTGTTACCTTGGATAGCTCTCTCACCTTCACTGAACACATTGCCAACCCTACTCTCTCTTCCTAACCTACTTCCAGCCAAGGCGTCTCAAGGTTATTCGAAAATCTATCTCATCATCGATCTTTACCTCAATTGTGCATGCTTTTTGTCTGTTCTCTGATTGACTACCGCAATTCTGTCCTTGTTGGTAAACGGGCCTTCCTAAGGTTCGGCTAGCTCCTCTGCAGTCTGTACTCAATGCCGCTGCTAGGCTCATTGCCCGTCTTCCTCGATTCTCCCACATTTCTGCATTCATGACTGAACAACTCCACTGGCTTTCATTCTCTGCTCGTATACAATTTAAAGCCCTGATTTTGGTCCTCAAGTCTCAATTGGGTCTTGCTCCGAGGTATCTGTGTGACCTTATACTTCGTCCCCCTTCTGCCACTTCTCTGCGTCCTCTTAGGTCCTCTGATCGTCCCGACCTCTTTGTCCCCCAAGTCAGGACCAGAGCATTTTCCTGTATCGGT
The DNA here is from genome assembly GCA_949752735.1 of Lumbricus terrestris. Classification (NCBI taxonomy): domain Eukaryota; kingdom Metazoa; phylum Annelida; class Clitellata; order Crassiclitellata; family Lumbricidae; genus Lumbricus; species Lumbricus terrestris. The sequence continues at coordinate 32,971,476 of OX457050.1, forward strand.
CCCTCCCTATGGAATGGTCTTCCCCCATCAGTTCGCTCTGTCATTCTCTCTGGTAGTCTTTCATCATCTTTCCCTCGTCTGAAGACCTGCCTTTTCTTTTGGGGTTGAACGCACTGGGAGCGCTTCTGAAAGGCTCTTGCTGCGAGAAGCGCTTTAAAAATAGTCAGATACAATACAATACAATGTGTTGGAGACTTCTTCAGCTGGCGTTGATTCGCATCCTAAATGCAGTGAGCTGAAGAAATACTGAGCAGGGCATACTGTTAGCAATAGAATGGAAATCATTGCTTGGCTCGTGGCCTGAATACCGCAAGTGGTGACATTTCCATACGCATGTGGGTGACGTGAGAACTAACGCTGACCAGATGCATGAAGCTAAAACTGAATGATAAACTTATCTTAAAAGAAAAAGCGGTTGCATTTAAATTATTATTTAGCCCACTTTTTATAATTTGGCATCAAGCATCGTCATTTCCTGAACCCAAAACATTTATTACGGCCTACTAGAACCACAGCTTTCATGATAGACTAGGCCTACTATTGCATCGCCAAACAAAATATTCTTCATCATTTGCGAAAAATTTGTGTATTGTCTCTCATCTACTTTCTCTCTTCTCTCTTTCGTTGAGTGTGTGCGGACGATCAGTTCTGGACAGGATAAATTCAATTCACCCAGTCTCTGATTGTTTTTACGGCGGTTCTAATATTCTTTCCCAGGCTTTAAACCATCCCTTCACACTGTCCATCCATGTCTTCATCTTTTCTTCCATGGATCCGTGTTATCTACACGAAACCACATAGTGCCTAGCTGGCCGATAGTTGTTGAATATCAGACTGACTCAAAGAATTTCGTGATGCATTTCAGGACGATCCGTCAGGTGCGATACGATACGAAAACGACGTCATCGCTTGGACTTGGAGAAGTTATCTGAACAACCCAGCTCCTGACAACACTGTTCTCGCACGCATGCCAATGACTAAGGTAGGAGTCAAGTCTTCACTTCCCTATTCGAATAACAGCAAACAGCAACGTCGCCTGGTGTCTGTATTGCTATCATTCTAGGCTTTGTCCGATGACGTAAGCAGATCTCAGTTGTCAAAATCAGGTACAGACTTCAATATTATATTAGAACATCGTCAGAGTTACCCACATAATTACTGGACTCCTTCTGGGCTGTGTGAATTGTGAGAACTACTTGATTCGTCTGTTTCAAGTAATGGCTGTCGCGGATTTTTGTGTAACAGCAAAACGATGACCATAGAAGATACCGTAAGTGTTAAATGTTACGCTGAATCAGCAAATATGGGACTACAATTTTACAGTCCTGCATTGCGCTTCTTCATGAGAAACTCATCGGAAGCGTATTTCACGTGGTAGAAATACCTTTGCCCTCATACAACCTTGCTATTCAAGGTAGTAGATACACACAGACTGAGTCGCTCTGAATACAACCATAATAATCGGCTATTTCACACATATTACTGCGGCTTATTGTCAAACCTGACTGTAGAAAAGTCACTCTAAACCATTATATGACTGTGGTTGTGATGCATTGAAAATACAGGCTGCAAAGAGAGGATTGGACACAATTTTCCAGTTTGCACAGTCGAAAGTACCTACAACGAATATTCAGCGCTTCGCAGTCGCCGGTCCATCAGAGGTAAAAACCTAATCTAAAGCTCAACTGCAACAGGCTACATTTTCTATTCCAACAGTTTAGCATAACGTAGGCTAACCCATGATTAGATTATGACACGGTTCAGTGCCGATCATTTCAGTTCCGTACTTTAGACAAGCACAATAATAGCCGACCATTAATTTTTTTACAGCCTGTTCTCCTGTCTCCTGGCGCCTCACAATGATTAGGCTAATTCGATTTGCGAAGCATCTCACACCTTGAACTAGCATTCAATGCATCCAAATCACTTTCGATCGCATAGAGCTGAGTGTTCCACCTGAAAAAACGTATCAGTTTACTTCATCAACTGCATTCCTATTGAGCTCAAGAGAAATTTTTAATTGGCTTGTTTGACCTACAAATCCCTCAGTACCAGCTCACCTCCCTACCTTCTGTCGCTACTACCGTCTTACATTCTTTCTCGTTAGCTGCGGTCATCAAGTCCCGATGGGGTTTAGTCTACATGAAGTAATCCATGTTATGACACCGGAATAGATAGTTGCTCGCGACAACTAGGATTCAGACTGACTGAAGACATAATGACAAACCTATGGCCTATAGCTAACGAAGCGGTCATCTGTGCATTAATAATGGTTCACGTCGTTCTAAAATTAATTGAGAAGACACTGCAGTCAGTCCCGTTAAAAGCTCAGCATTCAGAACGAATCAAAAGAAAGCGGTAAGGTGGTCGATGTCTTTGAGCGAAACAAGAAGTTCAGTGCAGTATGAGATTATGTGTTATTATTCTTATGCAGGTCAACATTTTCTATTTATTTTAAAGTGAAAATCGTACACTGTTTGCAACCTTCATGATGAGTTTGATTGAGTGTCACTGTGTCTCAGCTATGCGTGCCTTTCATTCTGTCAATGATCGCCTAGAAATAGGCTTTTTAGGCTTATGCCTCTCGTAGGCTTCGGGAAACATTTTTCAACTTCATGCTCACCTCTTTCTACTCATCACCATCACCGAGTATCGTTTGTGCAAGACTCATATTTATTTGCACAAAATAGATCTAGCTATGCAATGTATGCATGCGCACACATAGACACAACCAGTCTACACAAAGATGCAAAAAATGCACACATAGGCTCTTCTGTATTTGATCAAGAAGTGACAAATGATGAAAGTTATCGGACAAATGGACCAAAACTGAGAGAAGTCTTTAGGCTATGTATTTCGCGATTTGTATAGCGTCTATTTTTTTGTTTCAATATTTGAGAGTGTAGATTACGCTAGTGATCATTTCCACGACTCTTTCACAAGCCTTATTGGCATAAAGAACGGCTTAATGAAGAAAGTTCCTGAACTGCGAGTAACTCTGACCTACAGTAAAGATATTTTAAACTTCAGGGTGGTTGGACAACGTGGAGCCTGGGTGTCACCGATCAGCGGGTCGTCGTCATTGCCCCGTTGGTCTTCAGCTTGTTAAATGCTCAAGAGGTAAATCACACAACATTTACACCATGCATATAATTATAATATCACCGTTGTTGGCTCAAAAAATATTAAACATTATTGACCATAATAATTTATTGATGATTAGGTCTACAGACGTGAACGCTTCTACCCGATCTCAGCAGTGTGTCCAAATTTCAGTGTAAAATACTTGTGCCATACTTGAGTACGTATATTGCATAGGCCTATATATATATATAGGTGACATATATATAATATATATCACACAGGCATCTATCGAAAGACGTTGAAATATATGCATGCGTTAATAAGCATAGACTTCAGATATATCCTTAATTTTAAAAAGTGGAAAAGGCAGCTGAATCTACGTGCGCTATAGGCTATAAGATGGTTCAGAGTCAAACCTGGAGATTCATTTTTGTTGCTTTCAGGCGTTGATGAACCATTTCCGGAGCATGGATGGTGCTTGGTCTTTTGCCTTCGCACCCTACTACAATGTGAACCTCACTCAGGATTTCTTTAATCCAAAAACCGAAGGAATTTACGACGTCGAAGATGTCTATCGTAAGCATTCATGGAAATTTATGCTATCAACTTAATAGAGTGCCTAGAAACTCTTCCAGGCTAAAGAAAGAGACTAAATCCACTAATGCCGCCTTTATTAGTTTCACATAAACAAGCCAATCTTCTTCTTCTGGTTCTCTACCCCTAGGCAGGTTTGGCTGTCCAATGTCGCCACTCTTCCCTCCGCTGGGCCTTCTCCTTTAGTCTTTGGTATCCAATCCTCGTCATCATCGTGTCCAAAATCATCTGTCGTGGTCTTCCTCGTGTTGTTTTCTCCTCCATTTTTCTTTCTATCACCGTTTTTACCAGGCTGTCTCCTCTTAGCGCATGCCCTATCCATTTCTTTTGTCTTTCTCTGATTGCTTTTATCATTGTTCTTTCCTCTCCAATTCTTTCCAGCACTTCCTCGTTTGTTTTGTGTTCCGTCCAGCTGATCTTCTCCATTCTTCTCCAAGTCCACATTTCAAATGCTTCGATTTTCTTTAGGTCTTCTTTTCTCATGGTCCAGGTTTCAGAACCATACAACATCACACTCCACACCAGTGTTTTTATCATTCTTTTCTTGAGGTTTCTGTTTAGCTTTCCTCGTAGTAGTTCTCCTCTTTTCGTAAACGCCTCCTTTCCCATTGAAACAAGCCTAACCTATGCTCTCTCTTAAACATAGGCCTATGCTCGCTCTTAACAAACACCCAAATCCTCAGAAATTTCGACTGAAAACTGTGTAATTTAACAACATAAACATAAGCACAATACTTTAGAGTTTAGACATAAAGTTGCGCTGAGGCGATCTATGATTGAGGCAACACAGGTTCATCGTATTCTACAGCTGGTCGTCTCACGATAACGATTCATTAGTAACCTATCCCCGCCTATACCCTCCAGGCAAAGTCTTCGCGTTCGTCACTGTTTTTCGGATATGTGATAAAGTAAGGGAAACGACGACGAGGCAAATTGAACACGCAGTAGAAACGAAGTCAAGAGCTTTAATGTGCACCCGTCGTCGTGAAATGACTGCTGCTATAAGAACCGATGTCGTTGATGATTAAGTTGATGATGATGATGATGACGATGATGATGATGATGATGATGATGATGATGATGATGATGATGATGATGATGATGATGATGATGATGATGATGATGAGGATGATGATGCTGATGATGATGCTGATGATGATGATGATGATGATGATGATGATGATGATGATGATGATGATGATGATGATGATGATGATGATGATGATGATGCTGATGATGATGATGAAGATGATGCTGATGTTGTTCAAGCACGTGGCGCGTCTGCAATGATAACAGTTTAAGATGGATTCAACCAAGTGCAGACTGCATGCATTGTTTTAAGATGATTCTGAAATTTCTTTGTTCTCTCATTCAGCTGACCTAAAAGAAGTCTACGCTGATAGCTAGAGTTAAACTAAGTGAAAGCAATCTTAAAACTGCTTTTCTATACGAAATTTACGAATTTGTTGTGCTTATTTAAAAGCTATTTTGAACATTGCATTTCAAAACCTGTGAAGTGCTGAATAAGAGACTTTTCTTCTTCTCTTCGTAGGTTACCGTGAGCGCCTGACGTATCCAATTTTAGCAATTGCAGCCAGTGGAGATGAATTGTTCCTGGTCGATGACAATAGAGTCTGGTGGGATGGCATTCCATCCACGGACAAGTACCTGTTGTAAGTTTACACGAAACCATTGTGGGAAACCTTTCCAGGTGTCGGTGCAATCACTACACCACCTGCTGTATTGTTCCGTCTTTATTTCAATCGGTAGATTTTCTGAATGGTTAAAACAGGGAGCATGCAAACGTTGTAATAAGCACTCAAGGTCTGTCAGCTTGGAGAACGGATGTTAAAAGCCATGGCAGAAAGATGCGTTGGTATACATCCTCCACTTGCGACCATTCATGAAGTCTGTATCGTATCAGCATTCTGATCATACTGTACCCGTCCGATCAGACGGCCATAGAGATGAGTGAGGAGTCAAGATTTCGAGTCAGGCTTTGAAAACAATGCAGCGAAAAATTGATCACCGTGATGGTCTGTAATGCGGAATAAGGGTGAAACCCATTTCCCACTCTTTCATTTTTCCTCCTCAATCTCCCTCCCTTACTGATCTTCCTAACCATCTGCCGTCACCTTTTCTCTCTCTTTCGGCTCTTCTGGAAACTAAGGTAATTCATCTTTGATAGATTCTTCGTCTACATCTAATTGACTGTTCGAGAATAACCTGGTTCACTGCGATAAGCTTTGGAGTTGTGCTTTTGGAAATTCGATGCTTACTATAATGATTTCTGTAAATATGCTAGTTGACGGTTTTTCTTTTCCAGCCTGTTGGCAAATGCCGAGCACTACATGCTTCCCCACTATACTCAAATCTATGAGACGGCTCTGTCGGCTCTTCTAACATATTTACAGGTAAAATTTTCTTGGCAGTATTTCACTTGTCGAATCTGTTTCATTGTTTGATATTCATCATGCAATATTTCTATCCAACTGCCGTTCTACATCATTCTCAGAAAGAATACTTGGTCATAATGTAAAATCAGTAAGCTTAATCATACGTTAGTTCTGCACGCCATTACATTATGGGACAATCCAAATAGGTCTAATAGATTATTATTATTAGGCCATTAAATAAATTTGTAACGCGCACAAGGCTACACCGAAATGTGAATCTGAGGCGCGGATAGTCAGCCGCCAGAGGAAGATGCAGTTTGTTTAAATACATATATATATATATTATAATTATTGTGACACATTGTATTGCATGTTATGCTAGTCTGTGCATATGAAACTCACAATAGCCTAATATTGCGAGTTTTGCATACATAGCATAGCATAGCATAAGATACAAAACAATGTTAAAACAATATCATTGTCTGCTACGACAACAGCCGCTCTACTAATGCTGATTAAACAAATCATCGGTAGTCATCATCCTCTGCATCTCTACTTGTTTATTAAATTTGTTGGCTATACTTCAAAGAGTTCCAACCTGATATCATATTGTAGGGACTTCCGTACCCACAGGTCTCGTGGGAAATCAATCCGGTAAGTAGGCCTACTTCTTTGAAAAAATCTAAGCATAAATTCTATAGCAACTATGGGTTTGTAAATTGCAACCTTTAGACCCCTATTTGAATTCTACAAAGTCGCAAATTAATTTCTATATATCTTCTACGAGAAAAACTCGCCAAAGGCCAAGAAGACGAATATAAGCAAAAGTAGAGAAGCAACACAAATCTACTTAGGCCTATAGGCTACTTAGCATTCGGAACATCACGCAGTGTGTGACTTGAATCTATGTTAATTTTTATGTCTGCCCGAAACGGTGGTATGGAAATAATTTATCCCGTTGTGACCCAGATGTGATGAAAATCATTGAAATCAGCATGATTATTATTATTATTATACAGTTGGAGTTTCTTGATGAAAATGTTTTGTTTACATCGTAGACAAACTTACACTCGAATAATTCATATTAACTCTTCATCGCCAAAACTAATTGGTGGGTTAGCAGAGGCTTACATGGTAGGAACAGCTAATAAAGTTCATCTCTTCTAATCGTCTTCGATATCAGATAATTTTAATTTGTATTCCAGGTTGGCCTAGTACTTCATAGTTTACATTTTTAATAAAGTTAAAGGTCTAAACTATTTTACGCAGACTGCCACTGGAGGAGAGATAATCTTTCATACAAGCCCTGCTCCTGTTGAAATATTTGCCTACAGAGCAGTCACACTAGGAAACGACACCAGGTAAATCTTCATCTAGGCCTAACTGTTAATGGCAATATCATTATTCATTATTCAGTTTTTATATAACCGCACCTTCAAGGTAACCTACTCAGAAGTACTCTCCGTCCAACCCCGGTAAAATAAGGTAGTTTGTAAGTTCAAAAGGAACATAGTTGTGCGACCTCTAGGCACTAGTCACCAGGCGGAACGTAACAGAGCGTCAATTCCAGCAGAGAGCCCATTCCAGGTTCTTGGAATAACCACCGAGAGAGAGCGCCGCTACATTACAGCAGACCACGAGTTTGATCAGCCGATCGTTGCTGGACATCAGAGGTGGAACAGCAGAGATCCTGCAAGTAAATATATATATATATATTGTCAGGTTCCACAATCACTGACGATTTCTCCAGTCTCTTCTTACTGTTCTATAGCGCAGCCTAGCCCTAACCTATTCCCTGTATGACGGTATCTAAGGCTAGTGTATAAGTTTCTAAAGTTCTTAACTTGTTCACTTACAACCAAGATCTGTTTCTTGTATTTTCTTCTTCGTTTTAATATTCGCAAATAACACAACAATGCATCAACGACGACAAGCGATTCAATTCTGTGACAGCAACGCAACCTTAATATCTTACTGCTCTCTAAAGTTTTCAACACACACTCCACTGTTGTTCTCTAAACGTCCTACACTACTAGCAGTCCTTCAACAACTTATCTCACTGTCTGGGCGTACACTCTTCCCCCTGCCGCTCTGTCCTTCTCTCTGCCTCTCTCCGTCTGTCTGTCTGTCTGTCTGTCTGTTTCTCTCTCGCGCGCTCTCCGGCGACGGTCGGCCGAGCCGCGCCAACTTTCCCGCCAGTCTGCCACCTGCAAGTCTGTCTGTCCGTACGCTTAACAATTAGCTGACCTTGAGCTGGTCTATTCGTACGCTCACCCCTTAGCTGACCACATACACTATACAAAATTAGCTCACATTACCTCCCTCCTTTCTTTTAAAGAGAGCTAATTATCTATAAAAATTAGCGAACGTATCTTAACTAAACAATGCAAATAGTCCATAACATAATACATCATAAAATATCTTACACTACAATCTAGACAGACAATCGGCTACTACATTCAATTTACCTTTCTTATAGTTCAATAGAATGCCAAAATTTTGCAATGATAAAGACCATCTGACTAATTTAGCAGATTTCGACATTGATTCAGTCAAATAAACTAAAGGATTATGGTCTGTAAACACATTGATTTTAGAACCAATAAGAATTTCTTTCAACTTGTTTAAAGCCCATATGATTGCATAGGCTTCCTTCTCAATCGTCGCCCATCTCCTCTGGGTATCTGTCAGCTTCTGACTGATAAATGAAACGGGACGTTCTATCCCTTCCTCGTCTACCTGAGACAGAACAGCTCCCACAGCAAAATCACTGCTATCACAGTACAAATTAAATGGTTTCCCAACCTCAAACATATATAGAATCACATTTGACAAGACAATCTGTTTAAGGGAATCAAAGGCTTTCTGATGTGCATCAGTCCAAACAATGTTCTCAGGTACTTTCTTGCTGGTTAAGTCTGTCAATGGTTTAGCAATTTCAGCAAAATTACAAATAAACTGTCTGTAAAACCCAAAAAATCCTAAGACTTGCTTCACTTCCTTCCTGGTTTCAGGTTTCTTCAAATTAATTAAACTGTCAATCCTGTCTGGGTTCATCATCTTCTTCCCTGATCCTATAAGGTGACCGATGAACTTCACCTCACTCTTACCAAACACACATTTCTTCAAGTTCAATGTTACATTATGCAGTCTTATTTGTTTCAAAAATAACTCCAAATGTCTCAAATGAATGTCCCAATCATTAGAATGCACTGCAATGTCATCAACATAAGGTTCAGTAAAATCATGAATCGGTTGCAAAATCATATTTATCGCTTTTACAAAGGTCCGTCCAGAGTTAATCATTCCAAAAGGAACACGCGTAAATTCATACAGTCCATTATGTGTAACAAACGCAGTCTTCCATTGGTCACTCTTTTTCACAGGACAAGTCCAATATGCGCTGCGACAGTCCATAACAGAAATGAACTTGGATTTTCCGACTTTGCTCAAGACATCGTTGACGATTGGCATAGGATATCTGCAGTTCTCAGTAAAAGAGTTAATGTATCTGTAGTCACAAGCCAATCTCAAGGATCCATCCTTCTTTTTGACAATGACAAGTGGACTTGCCATTCTGCTTGACGATGGTTGGATGATGTTTTCTTTCAGCATCTCTTGTATTTGTTTTTCCACTTCTGCTCGGTATATTAGTGGTATTCGATATGCCATGAATTCCTTTTCTCGAAAGTCTGGTCTTAGCACCACTTCGTGTTCTACTAATGTACATAGTCCAGGTTTATCTGAAAATCTGTCTGCATATCGATTCAGTACATCAAGTAATTGTTTCTGCTGTTCGCTCGTCAGATGTCCAATTTGTTCGTAATCCAATTGGAGTGACTTCTGTTTTGTCTCTGAATAGTCTTCCTTCAGCGGTATTTCTACCACTGATCCAAATTCGTCATCCTCTTCCACAATCAGACCACAAGACAATGTTCTCGTAATGAACTTCCTCATCTTGTTGGCATGAATAATCCGTCGACCGTTTTCATTCATGTCCACCAGATACGAATATTTGGATCTTCGTTGCAAGACCGTGCATGGACCATGCCATCGTGAGATCAATTTATTGGTTGACGTTGGATACAGCACGATGACGTTTTCTCCTGGTTCGAATTCTTTATCTTTTGCTCTTTTGTTATATTGACTGGCGTATTGTTTTTGCTTTTCTTCAGCACAGCTCTCAGCGAATGTCAAGGCCTTTTCCATGTCTGCTCTTAAATTCTTCAGGTACTTTGCCGGTTGCACTCCAATGTTCGGTGGTAGATTTATCTCTTTGGTCCAGCTTTCTTTAAGAATGGTTAGTGGCCCTCTCGGCAACTTTCCATAGACTAGTAGATACGGTGCCACTCCGGTAGTTGCATTAGGCACTTCTCTCAATGCCCAAACTGTAAATGGAATAATTTTATGCCACTGTCTCGGATTTTCCACAACGACATGATGAATCATCTTCTTGAACGTTTGATTCCATCTCTCCACCAATCCTGCCGCTTCTGGATGTCCTGGCGAATCGAATCGAGGACAACACCCCATCAGTTTCAAAAATTCTCTTGTTAGACTGGCTGTAAAATTCGTCCCTCTATCACTCGTTATCACTGACGGAACTCCCACATCCATGAACAGCTTCATCAAAGCTTCGCATACAGCCTTAGCAGTCAATGATTTCATCAAGAATATTGTCGGCCATCTTGTACATGAGTCCACGATGCACAGGCAATACTTATGCCCTGCTGCTGACGTCGGTTCGATTGGTCCTACGACGTCCATGGTCATTCTTCTGAACGGCACATCCTCCCTTGGTATTGGTGTAATCGGCACTCGATCCATCACCAAACTTCGTGCTTTCAACTGACACTTCTCACAGGACTTGCAGAATTTCACCACATCTCTACGCATTCTTGGCCACACAAAGGACAACTTGATACGTTCCCTTGTCTTCTCTTCTCCCAAGTGTCCGCCAAATACTGACTCGTGCGCCAATTCCATCACCTGAATTCTTCTTTCCTTCGGCAACACCAACTGATACACCAACTGATCCAACATTTGATGCTTCTTATACATCAAACCATTCACCACACTAAACTCTGATCCTTTGTCTTCAGCTATCCTCCACCACGACCTCAGTGACTCGTCATTTCTCTGCTGCTCTTCAAACTTCTTCGCGTCTGCCAATTGTCTTTCATCACTTGTGTTCTCGGCAAACAAATCTCTCATACTCGTGTCCATTTCACCATCACTCCAAAAATCATCATAATCATCACGCTCACATGCAACCATCTCTTCTTCAATTTCATTGTTCCCGGATGTTACTCCTTCTTCTTCTTCTTGAACGTTTTGTTCATCATCGCTTTCGGTGTCCTCATCTAGCAAACTTTCATTTGACTTTTCCTCTTCTCCTTCTTCCACTTCTCTTCTCCGACTCTGTGCTCTTGTAGTCACATTCGCTTGCAATTCTCCTTGCAATACACTCACTGGTGGAACCTCTTTCAGTTCTGCGATTATCTCTGGATGCAGCAAGAACTTTTCTTTGTTATCTTTGCACAAGACTGCCGGAATGCTGGCACACACCAAGGTTAAATATGGTGCGATATTTACTCCCTTGTCTTTCAGATCTCCTCCTTCGTTATGACAACTCATCCGCACTTCTATTTTCACCAACTTAGCTGGAATGGGTTCTCCAGCCACACATTGCAAATGTACTCTACCAATTTCTTCCACTGTCGCTCCTTTCAACAATTCCTCATTGATTACTGGAATCTCAGTACCAGAGTCAATCAGCGCTTTGACTTGCACAGGCTGACAACTGTCATCATTTCCACGTATCTCTACATTGACATGCTGTAGTAATGACTTCTTTGTACGTTGACACTCATCTTTGCTTTCAGTTTCTCGACCAGTATCTTTGATGGGAGCAGAATTTACTATTTCTCTCTGTATAGCAAATTGAGGCGTGCACTTCATTACTGACTTCACTTCCGTTACGCGGTTGTCTTGTTCTTCCGGCTGATTCGGTGCATTCATTACTTGGATCTGATTTACTCTGAGATTTTCTGCACTTCGAGTAAATCTATTTCTCAGATTTGTCATTCTTGGTGGTACTCGACAATCCTTTATCAGATGTTTGTCTGACTGACAATTATGGCAACGTTTCTTACCAATCCCTCTCTGTTCAGTGCTCTCCCGCCTGTAATTGTACGCTGCATTGTTTTCTCTTTGGTGTCCCATCACTGGAATTCGACTGTATATTTGTCTGTCACCCGTTGCTTCTCTTCTATCTTGACTAAACTGTCTTCCAGGAGCACCATCATTCCTTGCTTCATTACTTCTGGCTTGGTTTCCTGTTTCTTTGTTATTACTATTCCACCTGGGTTGCTTCGAACTATTACCCCATGCTTCATATTTCGGTTTGTCTTGAAACATTAGACCAATTCGATTGTTCACGTGTATGTCTGCGAGTTCTGCAACATTACTAGCTTCGAAGCATTCAGTACCCTCTTTTGCTAGTACGAACTGTAATGGACCCGGTGGTAGACATTCTTTCAACTTATCCGCCACCAACAGATCAAATAACTTCTCATAGTCTTTGCCCACTCGTCTACTTCTGACATAATAGTTCAACAGATTCTTCAATCTTGCTGTAAACATAGTGTATGTCTCTTCTGCCGTTTTCTTCGCTTCTCCAAATCGTGATCGATATTCTCTCGCTGTCAATTTGAATTCTTTCAGTAAATGTTCTTTCACTATGTCGTAATCGTCTAGATCATCAAAAGACAATCGGTTCAACACCGTTCTCGCTCTTGGCGTCATTAGTGGCAACAGCAATTTGACCCAAAACTGCTTTTCCACCGTAAAACTGTTGAATGCATTCTCAACTGTCTCAAAATATAATGGCACCTCCATCATATCATACGGCATCTTTGGTAACACGTGTTTCATTGCATCACCTATCTTTTTAATCTTGGACACCATTGTCTCACTTTCTCGAATCCTGTTTCGTTCTGACTCTTCACGGCTTCTTCTTTCGTCTTCATTTCGTTCCCTCAGTCTATTTTGATCTTCTACCCTACGCAGTTCTTCTTGTTCTATCTTTTGCTGCAACAATTCTAACTGCTTTCTGCGTTCCTCCTTTTCTATAGCCATTTCTCGGAGCTGAGCTTCCTTCAAAGCGAGTTTCTTTTGTTCCAATTGTACTTGTTCTTCCCTTTCTCTTTCCGCTTTTTCCAAACTTTCTTTCTCCATTTTCAATTCTTCCTGTCGAATCTCTTCGGCTCTTTCCAATTCTGCCAAACGCATGGCTTCTTTGTCTTCCTCGCGAGCCTTTTGCTCTTCAACCTGTTGTTTTCGTATTTCTTCATCACTTTTCCTTGCTCTCTCGTATTCTATCATTAGTTCCATCCTTCTTCGTTCAGCTTCGTCACGATCTCTTTTCAATTGTTCTAACTGAAGCTGGAACTGCTGCTTTTGTATCTCTATCTCTTCTTGCCTCAACCTTTCTGCCTTTTCCACTCTTTCTTTCTCTTCTTGCCTCCGTTCTTTCTCTTCTTGCCTCCGTTGTTCCTCTTTCTCCTGTTTAGTCTTTTCTGTTTGTTCTGCTCGTTCTTTCTCTTCTTGTCTGCGTTCTTTATCCTCTCGTCTCCGTTGCTCCTCTTTCTCTTTCTCTTCTTGTTTCCGTTCTTTCTCCTCTTGTCTCCGCTGCTCCTCTTTCTCTTTCTCCTCTTGTCTACGTTTCTCCTCTTCTTGTCTACGTTTCTCCTCTTTCTCTTTCTCTTCTTGTTTCCGTTCTTTCTCTTCTTGTCTCCGTTGCTCTTCTTTCTCTTTCTCTTCTTGTTTCCGTTCTTTCTCTTCCTGTTTCCGTTGCTCCTCCCTCATCATCATAAATTGCATCAACGCCTCCATAGACATAGCCTGTGGTTTCTCCTCAGCCCCACCCACAGCGCCTTTCTCTTCAGCTTCCTTTTTTAGCCAATCCTCTGCTAAAGCTCTCATCAAATTTTCCCTTGACATCTCTTCGACTTCTTCCACGTCTAGACCAGCTTCGATTAATAATTTTATTATTCGATCAGAAGACATCTTCTTTATACTAGCTTGCTTTTGTTCCGTGAGTTTCTCCATCTTACTTTCTTACTTCAACTGATTTGCGTGAAGAAAATCGAGGGAGTGGCTATGCTTTCTGCAATTGGTTGACTGTAATTTCAATTACTTGTTTATTCAAGGAGCGAGTTTTGTATACCTCTCTCTGGCGTTGCGTTGTCGTAATGTCGTTCGTATGCCCGTTGTATCTTCTCACCAGTTGTTCGGATGCTCGGAATGCTTCTCCAATTGCTCAGATGCTCACTGTCCTTCTCCCGTGTGGTCGGCGTCTCGTAAGGCTTCAAAATCCACTGTCCGTAGCTTGGATACGACTATCCCAACGTTCGTTGCTTGACTTCGCAATTCACCGTTCGTAAACCTGGATACAATATCCCGACGTCCGTTGCTTGACTTCGTATTCCACCGTCCGTTGCCTGAACTCGATATCCCGCCGTCCGTTGCCTGAACTCGATATCCCGCCGTCCGTTGCCTGAACTCGATATCCCACCGTCCGTAACTTGGATACGATATCCCACCGTCCGTAACTTGGATACGATATCCCACCGTCCGTTGCCTGAACTCGATATCCCACCGCTGTCACCAAATGTCAGGTTCCACAATCACTGACGATTTCTCCAGTCTCTTCTTACTGTTCTATAGCGCAGCCTAGCCCTAACCTATTCCCTGTATGACGGTATCTAAGGCTAGTGTATAAGTTTCTAAAGTTCTTAACTTGTTCACTTACAACCAAGATCTGTTTCTTGTATTTTCTTCTTCGTTTTAATATTCGCAAATAACACAACAATGCATCAACGACGACAAGCGATTCAATTCTGTGACAGCAACGCAACCTTAATATCTTACTGCTCTCTAAAGTTTTCAACACACACTCCACTGTTGTTCTCTAAACGTCCTACACTACTAGCAGTCCTTCAACAACTTATCTCACTGTCTGGGCGTACACTCTTCCCCCTGCCGCTCTGTCCTTCTCTCTGCCTCTCTCCGTCTGTCTGTCTGTCTGTCTGTCTGTTTCTCTCTCGCGCGCTCTCCGGCGACGGTCGGCCGAGCCGCGCCAACTTTCCCGCCAGTCTGCCACCTGCAAGTCTGTCTGTCCGTACGCTTAACAATTAGCTGACCTTGAGCTGGTCTATTCGTACGCTCACCCCTTAGCTGACCACATACACTATACAAAATTAGCTCACATATATATATAATATATATGAGCTAGACCAATGCAGAAACCTTATAGACGATTCACTGCGGAAATGAGAGCCAGTGGAGTGCATTCCGCATGTGCTCCGTGCCTTTTCCATATTTAGGGATATGACCAATAAGACGTGTCGCTGCGCGCAGAAGTTACGGTAGAACCTGGTCAAGACACGTAATCCGGGACCACCGGGAACCCGATATAGAGGGGCTGCAATATTCGAAGCGAGAGACCACAAAGGAATGGATGAGAGTGGCAACAGCATGCAGTTGGGGCATGGGCGCCCGCACATAGGGGAAAGAGGGGACATTTGTCCTCTCCTGGAAAATTGATTTTCCCATTTCTTGACTACTGCTTTTGGTTTTTCACAAATTTTTTTCAACTAAATCGCGAATGTTAATAACAACACACAGAGAAACATATTGAGACAGTTTAATTATTTAGAAAACTCTGTAACAAATGCAGCAATTAGCCTAACCCAATAAGTGCCAAGAGTATTAACTGTGGTTTATCAGGAGTGCAACACACGCGCGCTAACCGATTGACGAAAAAGACAGAATTGTCTGCATAAAAAAGCTGCTCAATTAGCTGGAGACATTACGCAGGAAATGCTGGAGCAAAACTGCTTCTTATAATTATATTCTAGTTTAAGAATGGCTGAAAACACACCTGCGGACTACACAGCGTAAAGCAATTGACTCCAACGCGCAGAGCAGAAGGAAAGCATGTTCAATTAATTTTTATTTCTCCATTGTTGACGTAATATAAAATGATGTGAATGTGTAATATTGTCTGGCTAAAATGTTATCTTAATGACTGATAGGGGGCATGATAAGCTACGTATATTTTTAATAGACGTGATTTCCGTTTGGTGGCTGGCACTCCTCCTGATAATGTAGCCAGACATCCAGTCCCATGGGAACAGGACATCCCAATCGAAGACTTGGTAAGTCGTTCCATCCACGTCACATAGACTTTACGTTTGTGCATGCGCTGTTTTGATTTGCTTACTCTGAACAGCTTATAGTTTCTCTATTCAAACATCGCATTTGGTCTCTATCTTGGCTCCCATACTCTTCCTTCTCTACACTTCCGACATTGGCGTGCTCTTAACATCTAGGGTTAAGCCAGCTGTAAGCAGATAACACCAAGCCATAGCCTGTATATGCACTGACCTTCCCACTTGCAGCGGCTAAGGCTGCCAGCAACATGCAGCGCATTGCAATGGGCAATGGATGCCCTTGCAGATTGGATGTCCTTAAACCGACTCCGCCTCAACACTCAAATACCCAACTGATTTGGTTGGGAATTAGGCCACAGATGGTCAAGTTAGAGGGAAGCGTATACTCTTAATTGAACCCATTTGTGACTAACCTTATTCTTCGTTGTTGCGTGACCTCGGGGTGCTCCTGGACTCTAAGCTCACCCTTGCACCTCATAATAACAGATCAGATGTGAAGCAGCTGCTACTACCAACTGCGACAGTTCAGTTCGCTCTCTAACTTATTTATGAAGCCGCAGTCTCCTTTGTTCACTGAGCCGCCTTCCCACTATTACGCCTCCATCTCTGCTGCCCCCCCCCCATGAGTTCGCCCCCCCCCCCCATGAGTTCGCCCCCCCATGAGTTCGGACCGTGAGGTTGGAGCTGGCGTGACTTACTGACGTGTTCACCAAGTATATGATCGCATAATCCCAGTAAATGCGTCAAGTCTTGCGCCGGCTTCCCTTCCCGCAGCGCATATCATTAAGAATTGCATCTTTGGCATGGCAGTGCTGGGCTGGGCACCCTCTTATCTGCATGAGCTTTGCCGCACCTTTTCTGCTAGCCACTGCGCTCCGCTGTTCACCGTGACATAATTATCCTTTTCGCTCTCCGGAAATGCAGGGCCGTCCATTCTCTGTGGCTGTCCAGCAGCATGGAGCGGGCCTCCTTGACTATAATCGATGACATGAACCAATTGCGGGATACGACCAGTAAGGCGGCGTGCGACTGCGCGCAGAACCCGCTCCAAGCACCCCAACCGCACAGACTGGAGACCAGCGTAGAAAGCGGAGGTGTAGTCAAAGCGGCTGACATCAAAGGAATAGATGGTAGCATTCACCGGTCTTACTCTGCATGCCTAGCGCCCAAGTACCTAAGCGATCTCATCCGCCTGCAGCCGACTTCACCATCCTTTATTTATCCACTACGCTCACGTGACAGGCATGATCTCAGGTTCCCGCGAGCAATGACTGCTTTGGCTAAAGTCCGAGCTTTGCTTTCATTGGTCCTGCGCTTTGGAATCAGCTCTCATCTCAATTGACACGTTCTTTATAATTAACTGTTGTAATTAACTCACTCAAATGGTTTTAAGTATAATACATCGCCAGACATTCAACATGTATTTGTGCTGAGCCGCCTCGACTAGTGCGCCTCCATCTTTGCTGGTCTCCCGCGGGTTCGGATTGAGAGGTTGGATAGGGTCCACCTATTGGGGAGGGGTTCACCAAGTACGATCGTGTATCCCAATATATCCGTAAGGCTGGCTTTCTTTCCCGCAGCGCATCTAATTTAGGATTGCATCTTTGGTATGGCGATGCTTATCAGGCTGGGCGCCCTTTTATCTGTTCGAGCTTTGCCTCCCTCTTTCCACTTGCATAGACCGCCGCGCACTGTGCTCTGCTGTCTATGGTGACTTAATGGTTCCTTTCACTTGCTCTGCAACAATGCAGAGGCGTTCATTCTCTGTGGTTGGTCCAACAACCTGGAATGGACTTCCCTTGACTATGCGACACCTCCCAAGCTGTTCTCAATTTCACAAACTGTTGAAGTCTGTTTTTCCCGCTTGATCTCGGTCTGGAGCGCCTCTGAATAGGTACCTTGAAGGGGCGCTATATAAATTACGATTGATTGACATCTTTCACTGTCTCAAAACTACTTTCTTTCTCTATTGGTCTATCGCACTGGGAGCGCCTCTGATTGGTGTGTACTGTGAGAGGCGTTTTATAAATATACAGATACAAAACAATACAATACAATCAGAGGCAAGAGAGCGAGAGATACAATGTAACTCTGATCTGGCGCAACTGATAATAAAAGTCACAAGACAGCGTAGACAGCTGTGAACGCACCGGTTGACTTGCAATATGGTGGCCCATTAACTTCTGAGTCCGATCGACTCCTGTACTTCATGTTCATTTAATGCAACTATAATGTGTTAACATACCGGTAACATGAGAAAACAAGGGTTTAAGCGGTTCAACAGACGTTGATTAGTGCGATAGAACCACTGTAAATTATTCACTAGAAGAGTGGAATGATCTTGGTCTACCCCCCGGAAAATATAATCACTGCATGACAATGAGATTATACTTGGCATACTCAGTGTTAGAGAATAGAGAGAACCCTACGACTTCAAGCAAAGCCTCAATTCTGCATACTTGTTCACTGCAGTGTGAATTTCATCAGTGATGCCACACCGATGGATAGAATAAATGAGAGCGCAATACAAATGCAAATCTGATTGGTGTTTTGTCTGTTCTGTAGGGCGGTGGTAGTTATCGCATAGCAGCCGACGAAGTTCCCGGCGAATGGACTGGATTTTTCTTTGAGGTACAAAAACGATTACAATTCGTTATGTAGCTCCTTTTCTAAATCTGGTACTGTTTGTATTATTTATGTCTATATGTATTATGTATATGTCTGTGTGTATAAATGTATATTATAATTTTTATAATTATACTAGACTATAGTTGCTCCTAGTTCTTGTGCTTACGTAACTAGTCTAGTGCTCAGCTTTAATCAACGGTGGTATGCAGTTGTTTTGCTTTGACAAACAACTGCAGCATGTGTGAATGAGATTGCTAGACAAGGTGAAATGAAAACAAGATGCGAAATTAATCACAACGGTAGAAATTCCAGATCTAGTTGGTTGCACGTACACGAACTGTAGTGCATATTTCAACATTTTGAATTTCATGTAGGCTTGAAATTCTGGAATTCTGTGTAGCCACATGGGTCTGACCAGCAAGGACAACAGTCATTCGGGGAAAGATAAGCAACGTAGTTGGTGGCGCACGTAACTCCGTGCATTCAGTTAATTTGATTATAGCCATTTATTGACAACCTCGTTTCAGGATACAAGATACAAACGCACGAACTGTTCAACGATATAAAAAAACTTTCTTACGATTTACAATGAGACGAACTTCAGACATCGTCACGACCGAATTGTCATTTCCCTGTGTAGATATTAACTCGACCCGGACCACCATGTACTACTCTTACGGACAACCCTTTTGACTCAAACGCAGCGCTCGTGAATAAGCTGGTGACCCGCGCTTCGCTTTCAAGTGGCGCTTTAGAAATTTTGAGATTACGATTGTAACTAAGAGAGGCAGAAGACGAGTAAATTAGAGATATTGTGAGACGTTCGGCCAATTTACGGTTCGGAAACATTGGAAGCAAGACGACCAATAGAAAAACAGACATCGTCTATGGGTCTACATTAGAGTGCCACATGGACATCCGAGTGCATAGGCACACGTGTACAATCATTGCTGATTTACATTGTACAATGATGCTTAATTCATTCAACAACGGCTTCAGTTGATTCAATGGTTTACTAGAATGTCTTGTGATTTGCAGGGTCAATGGACCGGGCCATCAGGGGCCAGGCTGTCCTTCACATCCCAGGTCAGCATCATCCCAGATACCTACCCGGCCGAGGCCTGCATAGATTCAGCATCCTGCTATGGAACTCTCGTCTAAACATCTCAGCAGGATTTCAGCGAAAGCTATTCACGAAACATTTGTATTCGTCTCTTTTAGAAAGAGCTCAATGTTTGGTAGCAGCAAATGCTTGTTATTGCGAGAACTCTTAAAGATATAAGTTGTGGGGTTGTTCATAGGTAATCATGGTGTCAGGTATGGCTCTACAGCTAGCGTCGGTTATTTTCTTAATTTCCAAAAAAGATGTCTGAAAAGCTCTTGCAATGACAGTAGTGTCTGCTCTAACAGACACTGATTTCAAAATTGTGATATTTAGGTCTAAATGTTAACATCACTTGTGAATAAAGCATCGTGAAACGAAGTGAAGGACCAGACTTTCTTTTTATTTTGATTGGCGTCTTCGAAACGTTCTACGCGATCCTCGGTCATCAGTACTTTGTTCTTCGTTCATTCCCACGTTATTATTCTTCCTGACTTCTTGCTTCTTTAGCCTACATCTCCTTTTACTAATGTTTTACCTCTCTTCCCCACTTCTTCTTCTTCTTCTTCGTGACCTTTTTCATCTTCTTCTTTTCCTGCTTCCTTCTCCACTTATTTCAAATGATCAATAATTTTCTGGATTAGAAATAAATGCAAAAATTCAATTATTTCGTCCGACTCGTGTGTAAAGTTTGGCAAGTAATTGTGATTGGTCGCCGTTGCTGCTCATCTGCAAAGTTATCCGTTCAATCAAGTGTCGTCAAGCTTTTCTGTGCTTTTCTGCTGAATGTATGAATGGATGAAGCAAATAAGCTCGAAAAACCATCGTGACCTAATGAAAATGTCGGAAAATGCAAAGCAATAATACCGCACACACTATTTTGACTCTGAGGAACGGTGTTGGAAGAGTTTGGATTGAGGATACTTTGCGAGTAATTCGCTTCAAAGTCTGCGTCATCATGACGTAGTTAGAAACATTGCAAATGAAGATAAGGAAACAAGTTAGGAAAGAAGTTCTTAGGACGCAGGAATAGTTAGGCATAATTATAGTCTTGTAGCTTAGTGTCAAGCGATATTTAATTATTTACAAATAACGTAATCAGCATTTGAAAAGGAATTATAGAATCTGCCTTCTTCAGTATGGATCAGCAAACATAATAAATTTTATCAGTTTTAAAGTTCTCACGAAAAAGAAATGAATAGCCTACCAAGGAATTCGATCGTAAGGAATTATAGAATCTGCCTTCTTCAGTATGGATCCAACTCAGCAAACATATTAGTTTTAAAGTTCTCACAAAGAAGAAATTAATACGAAGGAACTAGTATTCATGACCAACAGACAATAATTTACTGACGGTAGATTAGTCGATCACATGAGACGCGATGGTGTAGCGGTATGTTCTGTGCCTTGTGACCGAAGGATTGCAGGTTCGAATCTACCTCAAGCCACCGCGTAGCGACGTTGGACAAGTTGATCACCCACATTTGTCTGTGAGGAAGGCAACAGGAAAGCACCTCACTCATCTCATCCGCCCCTCTCCCCACCCCCTAAGTCTCCGCCCATATATCCCACGGCATGGTCGCTAACCACTCGGCTGAATTGCTTCGGTTGTGCAATTACTATTCACTAACGTGAAATGGATTTAAGTTTTCAATTTGTCCATCTGCGAGTATGACAGCGACTCCATCTGTTATCAGACCACCATCTCGAAACTGACATTCTCACAAGATTTGAGAATTCTAATCATCTCGTCTTTGGGCATAATGATAATTTCTGCGCATTCCTTCACGTGGATACCAGGATGAACGGATGGAGCGAGTTGGCTGAAATGTTGAAGAGTTTGCGGAAACAACAATTTTAGTTGTAGATTAGTGATAGAACTCTTCGATTTTTATCTTATAGAGTGATTTGATGAAGGGTGATGTGATGATGCTTGGGCCTACTGGCAACATACATGTATCTGGCTAGGGTGGTTTGAATGAACTTCGTAAGTTCGTATATAGCCTATATTTGGAGGTATCAATGACAGATAAAGATTGGTGGATAGGTGTATGGAAGGCTATAGATATTCTTGATTATTTTGATAAAGAAGAGTTATCTCAAATATTGAGGATTAAGGGAAATGATCCCGGGACGAATCCTTGCAATGTCACTCAGGGCTGTTTTTAAGGAATTTTTAGAACTGCACAACCCTTCTTTTCTTTCCCATCCTCAACGGTAAATTATTTCCAATCGGAGGACAATAGCCTTTTTTGCTAGTTTTAACTGTACAAAAATGCTTCTACAACTGGGCAAATTCATTTAGAACTGCACATTTTGTGTTCAATTGCACGTTAAAAAAAACCTGATGTCACTCATTGTGAGAGTGTGAGAGGTCATACGCACCGTGGTTGGAGTCTATAATAGAGAAGGATCGGGAAGCCATGGCAAGTAGGGCTGACACCAGGGAAGAGCAGTGACAGAGACGCGAAATCAGGAAGATAATAATCAAAGAGATAATATATCAATGGTGTCGAATGCAGTGGAGAGTTTCAAAGAGACATTGGCAGCAGACATGCATTCTAATGGCTGTAATTAATTGCATATTCATAGTCGTGGAATGCATGGAATTAGGTTTATTATGTGTTTAAGGCTATCTTTGGCGAATTAATAGGTATTAGACCTCTGAATAATTGTTCATACCCTAATGTCTCATGGCATTGCAAAGTCAAATTTGAAACCAGTTAAAGAGTTAAGAATTTCTTAGTGAGAGTTACAAATTTTTTTGCATAAGCATTATTAGTCTACTATCCAATTCTGACTAACCCTGATGAAAACTGTTTGTATAGTATATAAGGCTATATTCAAACCAATATGCATTCCGACCATCTGGGTCGACTACTGCTGGTGCACCGATAGCTTTAACTCACGATTTTAACTCAGTACTTGAATCAGTTAAAGTAATGTGAACCAAAATTAATGGCCGCGTGGTGTCTTTGGATTTTTCTAAGGCTTTTGATACTGCATGTAAGGCATCCCCCTCAAAGTCCGACCCACACCTCAAAGCGGTGAGGGGGTGTAAACAGTCAAGTAAGGGATCGCCTGCAGGGGCTATACCATCAGTGGTGAAGGCGTATGCCGAAGTACCACCTAGGGCGCTACGCGAGGTGGGAAGGCTCTGCAGGAACCCCGAAAAACTGGCTAACGTGGGCGGCGAAGGCCTGGCAGCAGCGGGTCTTGCGACGGTGATCGGGCGGATGATTACGAAAGTGACAACGACTGATCAACGAAAGGCTGGTCTATGGACCGCCACTGCGAGGTGGAAAGGCTTGGGAATCTACCACTTCATTTTTCCCAATGAGCATAATGGACAGTTTAAATCTAAACTCATACCGGCTGGGAGAGGATGGAGAAGAACTGTCCAAAATGCGACCAACCCTCGTGTCGAGGATGGTTGAAGGCAAGGCAAGGCAATGTAAGGCACAATAGCATGGCTGTACACTGTGTACAGTGAGTCTCCATGCCAATTCCAGACTTCGTTACTCGGTTCTTAATTTGTTACAAAACCGAGTGCACAAGTTCTGTGGCATATTCTCCTCTTTCTAGTGCATTAAATGCAAGCCTTATTTAAAAGGGTCTGGTCAACTTCTTTCTTACCTTACTTTTAGGAATAAAACTACTACCTGCAGGGTACAGACTTTTTACATAATTATAATGATGACTGTTATCTGATTATTCTTACATCAAACGTTGACACTTCTCATGCTGAACTTGACCACATTGCAGAGTGGGCTAGAAGTTTTTACTTGCGTCTTAATCACAGCAAGTCATGTGAGACCGCATTTAGGCTCCCCATTCCCAAAATTCTGACTCCTTCCCCATAACAGGGATCAAACGGGTTGATGTAGTCAAGGTTCTTGGTGTCACACTTTCATGCAGATTGGGGTTTTCTGCAAATGTTGATAACATTGTCTGTAAAGCAAAGCAATCGTTTTATGCATTTCGTATTCTTGTGTCGCATGATTTGATAGGCAGCCGACTCCACGACATTGTAGGCTACATTCCACTACAGTCGCGCGAATGCTATGTTCTTCACCAGCATGGCCATGGTGGGGTTTTGCAAACGAGGATCTGTCCGTTATTATTAGAAAGCTGTTACGACAGAGATTTTGTCAACTAATATTCCTACTTTGACATGTTGTGTTATAAGGCAGATGAGTTCCTCATAGCTTCTATCCTCAGTGATCCGGGGCATGCCCTACATGATCTTCTCCCGCCAGAACGCGTAGTTGGACAGTGTACACTCCCTTTGGCCTCGCTCACATAATCTAGAGATACCACGCTGAGATTGGAAAACGATGCAGAATGCTGTACAGATGACTTGTTTGACGCTAATATTAAATTTTTAGTAATTTTTATTCAACTTGTGATCTAATTTGTACCCTTTATTGTCAATTATTGCTTCGATGTATCATAATGGATCTAGGACAATAACCCCCCCACAGACAATTACCCCAACAATTCGCCCATCCCGAACAATTAGCCCTGTGCCAATTACCCCTCGAACAATTATCCCCCCGGAAAATTTCCGCAGGACAATAAACCCCATGCTGAAAGAATGACAAGAAACTAACTGTTAGACATAAAAGATTTGTCACGCGTAAAAGACTTATTTAAAAAAAAATGATTATCAGACAATTATTATAAAAAAGGTACTGATGAAGTACATTCGTGGACAATTGGACATTGATTTATTCACTGTCAGCAAACGTTACCACAATTTCACTGCAGCCAATCTCTTGGTGGCCACGCGTCACAACCTCTAAGGAAGAAGTATGCTGACACCAACGCTAGGATTCTGACCATCGTTCGTAACTACAATGAGCTCAGTGTTATTGACTATCTTCGTGGTGCGGTTCACAACCTTTCTTTTGAATTAACTCGTTAACACTAATGAGCATTTTCCTAAGCGCGGTTTATTTTGCATTATGACGCTGCATGGTTCTTTAATAACATTGTATGTCTAATAAATCAACATATATTTATGTGCATTTTTATCATAATTATTTAATTAATATATAGTGCAGGGTTTCATGTCTAACACTTGGTTGTTATTGTTGGTCATCCCTTCAGCATGGGAATCATTTTCCGGGTGTAGGACATTAGCCCCTGGACATTATTCCCCAGACAAAAGCCCCCCGGACATTATCCTCCCTCTGGCTGGAAATTATCCCCCCAGTCTATGATATCATTACATAAAAATGATGCACACAATGTAACAATAGGCCTATGTTAAGAGAAAAATTAATTATCTACACATTACATATTAGTTTAACATTGTATGAATATGCAAAGTTAATTGAAGGTTTAATATGTATAATCATAAAACATTTAAAGGTCTGAAATGTAGAAAAATGCGGACAACTCATACTGTTCAGAAGAATTCATACTGCTACTTATCTGATAATAACTCCGCCACAGGCTACCTCTTCTGAGGCAGCCTGTGCCTGTCCCAAGCCAGGATAAAGGAGGAGGGTTCTGCGGTGGGCTTGCAACCCACCCAGGTAAAACAAACGCACGCAACAGAAACAACGCAGAAAATAAAGGCTGCGTTGCCCGATGTGCAGTTCTGCACGGGATGGACTAAGTACTAAGTAAGTACTTATCTGATCCTCCGATCTTCCACCTACCAATCCTAAATGACACCTACCTTAGCAGCTACTCTGCATACCCATAGGCGCCGAGTTGACACGAAGAGCGTGAGTGCCCAAACGAATGTGAAAGAAATACGCGCGTGAGCGCGGGAAAATGTTTTGAGCCTTTTTTGATAGGCGAGTTATTGAAATTTGAAATTACCTCTGCTCATAGGCGGAGACTTGTTCATGGTTTTATTGGACGCACTCGCGGTCAAAGAACGATCGCCGAGCAGGGAAGGGCCGAAGGGGCTTGGGGAGGGGATGTGCTCCTAACCATTTTCGAATTTTTTTCTTGCCACACTGCGATGGCAACATCTTAGGCTGTTATTTTTTAGGAAATTGTCGTGGTTTAAGACTTGAAAAGCATCCCGGCCCTTGTTTAAAAAATTTCCACACGACATGAAAATAGTGACATTTTAAGATGTTATCTCATCAAAATTTTCCATTATTTCATTGTTTAAAGATATGACCTAACACTTCAATAAATGTTCTTTCCAATTGTTTAAAAAAAATTGATCACTCTTTGGGTCAACATGTACTTCTCTTGGAATCCATACAGAAGAAAAGCACAATCTTCGTTAGCATGGGCATCTTGGAGCACTCTCCCCTAATTAGGTCAAAACTCAACAGACTCAAATTTTGCACAAGAAATCAAAAAATTCTGTCTACATTAACCACTATTTACTGAGCTAATATTAACATTGTGGAAGATTGTTTTTTAAATAGTTTTCACAGACAATGTAGTCAAGGCTGATTTGTTAACTAGCGCAGACAAAGCATATCCAGCTTTTGTGATGCTGTGAGGTGGTTCTAGCGCATTGATGATCATTATAGCCTAGCATGTACAATAAAAAGAAACAGTCATTCAAATCGTCGCCTTCGTCCGTAATTTTAAAAAATGACTGAAGCGGATCGAATGAGCAGGATTTCGAGGTTTCCTCGTATGCTATTCGTATGGAGTTCAGACTACCGGACGGGGTAAAACTGGTACAGAGCGGCTTGATCGGAACTTCCATACCCCAGTCTCAGTCGATCTAATTTATTTCCAGCTTTGCATTTTCAACCTCTTAGGCCTACTGCAACAAATTTCAACCGTGTCCATTGTGTTTTGCCCCTCCTGCAACAATTTATGCGGCGCCCTACATGCGGACACCATAGGCCTACATAGCAGTTATGCTGAAGTGGACTCGAGTACGCAACAGTCTGTTTGCAGTATACTGCCGTTTTATGTGCCTCGCGTGACGTGCAGGCGATCATTCTGGTTGTTTAGGGGCCGTCCATAAAGTACGTCACGCTCCAGGGGGTAGGGGTGTAAGAAAGTGTGACAGTTTGTAACAGGGGGAGGGGGTCAGGCCATGTGTGACGTCACACATTTATTTTTTAAATTCTTTATTATATTTTTTGTTCTTAGTACCTAAAATCCGACCCGGCCCGGCCAGGCGTGTCTAAAACCCGGCCTGGCGGGATAAAAGTTGATTTCCCGTCACTATCAAAGCGTTTAGGGACACACGTCACTATCAGAGGGATTAGGGATAGTATCCTAGGGTTTAGAGACAGGGGGAGGGGGTTAGGTAAATGGTTATGTTTTTTTTAAATTCGAAAGTGTGACGTACTTTAGGGGGGGTCCGAGATTTGTGACAGTTTGTGACAGGGGGAGGGGGGTCAAAAATGGTCAAAAATAGCGTGACGTACTTTATGGACGGCCCCTTACTTAGTCGTGCAACGGTGAACAACTTCCCGTCAGTGAAGAAGATAAGTCAACCACATGACGAGGATATTTTCGGTGACCCGTCAAAAGCGCGAATGGCAAAAGCGGGCAGACAAATGCGCGCAGACAAATGCGCGCAGCAACAAAATCGCGCACGACAATTGCGCGCAGACAAATGCGCGCGACGAAGAACACAGCAAAATACACACACAAAATTATAATGAGCATCTAAACATAATAAAACAGATTGTTAGAAATATAGACACAATGAAACTGTAACTATTAGGCCAAATATAGTTCATATACGGAGCATTTAATTTCGAACAAATTGAAGCCGATTAGTGGAAATATAGGCTCAACAAAACATAAGAACATTGTTCTTGAAAGGAGCATTTAATTCAAAACGTAATAAAACATAGACACAACGCAGCATCAGAATTGCTAGAACAAATAGTTCATTGTAAACAAAATAAAAAAGATGTGTGAAAATCTAGTCTTAACAATAATTGTAATACATCAGAATTATACCACATTAGTCTAATTGTTGTCAATAATTTCTCCGACAGTTCATTAGTAACATAAGCTAAACTGTAGGCGTACACTTGTACACAAATTACATAAGACTTCGATGAGAAAACATACCAAAGAATAAACGCCGAAAATAAGCCTAACAAGCAGGACATAATTATGAAGAGTCTATGAAACACTTATGAAACATTGTTATTCATCATTCTTCTCATCATTTTATGATCGTTGCGGGCTTTTTTTGCGCGCGCTTTTGTCTGCGCCCTTTTGTCAGGAAAGGTTCCTGTTGAGCGCTTTGCGCGCTATTGTCTGCGCCCAATTGTACGCGCGCATTTGTCTGGGCGCTTTTGCCATGCGCTCTTTTGTTACGGCGCCGATATTTTCTCAACAGTTGTTTTGATCTGTTCAAACGTTTCAGACGATTAGCTTCCGTCAGTTCCTTTGCAGGCTTCTTCTTAAGGCACTCGTTGAGTTAAAGGTCTTTATGGACTATTCGAACAACACTGGACCGATGAATTCCTGTTTCCCTGGATATTTAGGTGTCGTTCTATGAATATTCGGCGCATTTTCTTGACTCAGAGCAAGAGTTTCGACAAGGACAATGTTTTCTTCAGTGCGCGATGACCTTCGTCTGCCGCATGATTACATCATGGTCTGCCGCTACCAATGACGCGGTCGACCGACCCTGTTACCTTAATTTTTCTAAGTAATTTATCCAATCCACTTCTGGTCCAATGTTTTTCTGGAAACTCTCGCAGAAATCAACGGCTGCAGCTGTAATTTTTGGATTCCTCAAACCCTTTATCATGTGCAAATCTTCTTTACTAAAAGGCAATTTTTTATGGAAATTGCAAGTTGCTGTATTTACTATCGCAATAACGTCTGCTTTTTTGAGCAGGAAATAAATAACCGGAACGCATTAAAATAAAATAAAAGTATGTATGTGCATATTCTATTTTTGAAAATATTGCTAATACAATATAATCTGAGTGCTATCATATGTTTATAAAATTAAAAATCGGTAGTCAAAGTTTGGCTTACTTTTTATTGAATCTAACAGAAAATTGCTTGTAAACTGAAATTTCTGGAGATGAAGATGAAATATTCATATCTTTCTATCCGTTCACATTTTTGACAAGATATTTTGGAATCCTATTCCAGCATGGTTCAATTATCTGAATATGGGAAAATGTTAGAATGATCAGGGATTATAGATATAAGAAAAATAGTTTGGCTTACTTTTTTTGAACCACGGTGTATTTCCCACTGTTTTGGCTAACTCTGGGCATGTCCTCCTTGATTTACTCCCTCCAGTTCACGAATCGCAATACATTTTGCGCCCACGTTCGCTCAACCTTGAAAGTCCACTTCTGACCTCTGAGTACAAGTCTTAAAGAGGCGCTATAACAATTGCACATACATACATACATACATACATACATACATACATACATACATACATACATACATACATACATACATACATACATACATACATACATACATACTTTCGAAAAACCAACTGCTGTAATTATAGTTGTGTCTCTCGATGTTTTGGGTTGAATACACGCAACTGTATTAACATGCCAGCTTTCTGATACAATAACCGCTGCGAGACTCACATTCAATTGCCTTTGATAAGCTGCTGAAACCGCGTGAAACTCGCATATGCTTCGTAAAAGCATCTACCATATCAAATTGACCTGGTCTGCTTTACTTTATCGTGGGACAGATGTGAAGATAAACGAATGAGGGTTATCGTCTGGGTTATTTTTATGCACATTATGTGTCAATACAGGCATAGAAAAATAATTGACACAGATAAAATGGTATCTGCACGGGTTGGGTCTCTTTTTCGTGGATATTATAAATCATAACTAGCATTGTGGCCTCGTCATTTTTTTATATAAAATCGTGAGATGTCTGCAAGTAGACATTTGTCGTTAATTAGGATTTACCAGACAAAGAAAGGCAGCAGTCTAGGGAGAAGAGTGACTTTAGACCAACTGGGTCTAACTGCAGCATCCTATTAATTAATTTTCTGTTGTCGAATCAGGAACTTTTCTTTGCCCCTTGACAGACCCCTTGACCATGCAGACGCACTTTACTTTTGCAACGCAATGATGTAGTCTAATTGGTATATAATAAGCAGGGCAAGCGCTCTTCATGAAATTCTGGCTGATGCTTATTTTCCATATTAATCTTTAGACTCATTGCATAGACATTTTAGCTGGCGCGCCACCAGGTTGTCTATTTCAGAGGCGCAATAGAAGTCGCCAATCACAATATAGATGCGGTCGCAATCTTCTTGTCTATTGCATGTACAGAGTGTCACCAATCAAACTAGATGAATATGAATGGCCATCGAATTGCCAGTGCTTTCGGTCATGTGGCAATGTTGCAACGCCCTTGTCCCTCGGACTACGTACGACTTCGCGCTTAGATCCGGTTGGTACAGAGGCACACTGGTCCGAAGCCGGTTTTCATTTTTCTAGCAAAGTGGCAAATCTAGAACTGTTCTCTAGAACGTGTAGCCTATTACAAAATTTAGTCTTTTAAACATCACGATTAACTGTCTAGTAGCATACGACAATCAAATGGTAGGATACATTAACAAAAGACACTCTTAAAATAAACTCTTTGTATTAAACTTTGATTAAAGTATCCTTGCCATATCCTATAGTGTCTGGTCACACCTAGCATGACTCTTGATGTTGTTATTTCAGACAGTCGTGTGAAAACAACAGTACGTTGTACGTGTCATTGTCGGGCTCACCATATTGTCTGCTTTTCTTTATCTTCTGTCGCTTGCAAGAAGGTCGCGATAATGGAATTTGTGCGACTTTACCATCGAGATAAGCGACTGCGATAGCCAGGGTCGGCGTGACGATTCGTATAAAAGCAGAGCAGATCGACTGTTGCATCAGATGTTCCGCGTTCGCATTGGATCGAAGACGAGCACTGAACGATGATGGTTTCCAGGTTTCCGGCAGCCTTGGCTGTCCTGGTCTTGACGATCTCCAGTCTGACCAACGCTTACGATTGGGTAGATATTCATATTCATCTATTATAAGTATGCGTGCTACAGTCTTAAGCGCAGTTTAAAAAAACGAGATGCCGCTGCTACGATTGTGTGAAATTATTTACATCTACAGCCTACTAAAAAATGCTCCATATAAATCGTTTGCTACTAAATCCCTCTAAAACTCAGTTCATCTGGTTTGGTACTCGCAGGCAATTGGCGTCCATTGACCTGCACTTAATAACAGCAACTTTCCCTGATATCTCGTTCTCTGTCACACTGCGGGACCTTGGAGTTACTTTGGATCAAGAGCTCAATTTCTCAAAGCATATCAATTTGGTCACTCGTAGTTGCTACTACCAGCTTCGTCAACTCCGAGTTGTCTCAAGATCCCTCTCTCATAGTGCTATTATGACTCTTGTGCATGCCTTTGTCACTAGTAGAATTGATTACTGCAGTTCGGTACTTGTGGGTCTGCCACTTGGACTAATTGGGCGCCTTGAACGAGTTCTTCGTTCGGGTGCTCGCCTCATTGGCCGCATTCCTAAATATGCCCCCGTCTCTGCTTATATGCGTGACGTTCTCCACTGGCTCCCTGTTTCACAGCGCATCTCCTACCGAGTTGCTGCACTTGTTTGGCGATGCCGTCTTTCTTGTGCTCCGTCGTACTTGTCTAGCCTTTGTCGACCTGTCTCAGACCTTGCAGCCCGTCGAGCTCTTCGCTCGGCGGCCACGGGTGAGCTTTTGGTACCGCGAGCTCGCACTTCTGTGAGACAGCGCCGAGCCTTTTCTGTTGTGGGTCCCGCTATCTGGAATGGCCTCCCACTAAGCTTGCGACTTATGCCTTTAGGCTAAATTCCTCTGCATTTTTTAAGTATCTCAAATCCTATTTTTTAGCTGTGGCTGGGCTGTGAGCGCCTCTGAGTAGGTTTCTTGAAGAGGCGCTATATAAATCCTCGAAATGAATGAATGAATGAATGAATAAAGTACATCCTATGAAAACTGATATTGAATTCTATTTTAAACTTCACTGCCACGATCTGCACAATTCCAAGTCTCAGTGTTACGTGTGGGTGGTGCAGCTGGTGCTTGTTCTCATGGTCATAGACTCATAGTGCAGGCTTACTGTGTTGTACAGTCGCATTTCCTCTATAGTTAGCCTATAGATGGAGTTGGCTAGGTTCACCCGTTGCGCAAAACGTCGACTTTCTTCGAATCTATACACCCGCTTAATCGCTTATGGCTGCTTTCCGCTCGACGTGGTGCGTTTTATTTTGTTGGCTGCATATTCTACCTTCGGTCAATCGGATCCGTTCATGATCCAGGCTGTTCGATCTTCTGCTATGATTCAACATCTGATTTTCGTACTGTTTATTAGTGTGAATGATGCAGTATAGACTACCCAAAATAACGTCATGACTGAGTACAGTGAGTAGGCAACTTTGAAGACTTGAAGGGCGGAAATTTTCCATTAAATTCCAAGGCCCTGTCATATGGAATAAAATTCCGATTCACATTCGTAAGGCTACTAACTTAACTCACTGTAAACACCTGTTACGTGTGTATACATTATGTAATGTTTTCTGTTAATAGCATGAGGGGTTACCCATTCTAATGCTGATTTATTTGATTGTTTGATTGCTTTTGCTTTTATTTTGTTCTTTCTCTGAGTTTTTCATGTAGTGTTAACTACGTACATTAGTTTTGCTTTTTGGATAATATTTTTTTCTTTCCCTAGTTAAGTAATATCTCTGCATTCCAATACTCCCTTCAGCTTTCACTTTCTCACTTCACTTAGTTAATTAGGCCCCTGCTTAGCGGGACTTGTCCCTTTTGGTGTGCCTATTTGCTCTCTCACTCTTATAATAATTATTCACTTTGAGTATTTTCTTATTGCGAATTATGTCTATACTTTGTTAAACATACATGTACAATTGAATTGTTGGGATCAATAAAAATATGTCTATGTCTATGTCTATGTCTAAATCAAATTGCAGCAATAGATAAATAATAAATATCTAGAACAAGATGATCTTTGCTGTGAATATCAGCGGTGTTACATAAATCCCAGAGCTTGTGAATTCACACATTTAGTTTCGGCTATCAAAAATTTCACGGATTTTCCAAAAAGTCTATCATTTTTACGATGCATTTCACTTCAAAGCGAAACTCTGAATAAATTGTACCTGTGGTTATAGGATGTTGTAACAGATCTGGATACTTACGTCCAAAGCGACGATGGTTTCTTCAGCTGGAGAGAGATTGCGTCCTACGACTACGAAGGAGTCACCATCTACATCATCAACATGACTTCACAACAGTGGCAAACCGGTAATCTACTATAACAGTGGCAAACCGGTAATCTACTATAGGTCTACTCATGATATGAAAATGACTTCTAATGCAAATAGTGATTGCATGCAACTTGGGGTTACGAGTAATAATAATAATAATAATAATAATAATAATAATATTTTTCTTTAATTAAACGCCTGCAAGACGCACTGCGCTTTACATTTACAGGTTATGCAGTAATCTTAATTAAACTTAACTACCAACTGAACAGACAGCTTTGTAATTACACGGCGCCAATGGCAGCCTACAAAGCAAATCCGCCCAACGGGGGCTCGAACTCACTACCTCTCGCACTCTTGGCCAGCGTGTTAACCACTACTCTACCGGGCCCCCCGGGGAGTACCGATGACGTCTGCTAACAAAATCAAGCATGTGGCGTCGTCGCGGTGGCGTCTGTTGCTGTCAGGCTGACGAAGAAACTTATTGCTCCGTTCGAGCCAACCACCTACGAACATCTCATCGCCATGGTAACGGTCGATGGAAGATCGTTCGTCTTCGTTGCAGTCTCTGACGCGGTGACTGCAGCTTTCTTAAATTCTTCTCCGAATTTCGCTTCCTATTAAACTTGAATACTTGTCATCGTTCGCTATGCCCTAGTAGGCTAGTCCGGTCAAGACGGGTTCGCATCTGGAAGTCGAAGGTTGACTCCCGGCATGATCTGGCATCGATATGGCAAGCGATTAACGATGGACTTGGCAGGGGCCAGGACGCTGCACCTGCAGCTCATCCGGGGCTTTCGGCTGAGGCTTTCGCAGACTACTTCGACCAAAGAGTCTCCGACATCCGGTCGGCTAATGAGGGCGCACCGCCACCGGTGTTTCGCAATATTACGACGGCAGATCGGTTTTCCGGTTTTGAGCCCATCACAAACTGATGCTGTCTGGCGGCTGATGAATGATGCCGCCGACAAGTACTCGATGAAGGACGCCATACTCACGTGGTTGCTTAAGACCAGTATCGACTACGCATTGCCTTACTATTCAACGCATCACTGACCTCTCGCACTGTACCAACATATTACAAGGACACCTATGCCACACGTCGAATTAAGAACTTCCCCGTGGAGACCTCTTAAGTCATCGACCGATATCGAACTTGTCGTTTCTGTCCAAGCTACTCGAGCGGGTCATCAGCGTACAACTGACCCAGCATCTATCGTCAGCAGGACTTCTTCCAGCTCATCAGTCGGTCTACAGGGAGTTCAACTCAACAGAGACAGCGCTTCTTAAGATAGTCAATGACCTTACCGAGGCGATGGATGTGGGAGATTATGCGCTGCACGGTTTGCTTGATCTATCAGCAGCGTTCGATACGGTCGACCGCGATGTGCTGGTCGAACGCCTGGAGAGGACATACGGCAGTTGTTTGGTGGCGCTCGACTGGCTTCGTTCGTACCTACACGGACGCCAACAGACGGTGCTCTACGACGGAGGTTTTTCATCTCTTCGCTCCCTCGTCTGCGGTGTCCCCCCAAAGCTCTGTGCTATGTCAGCTGCCGTTTTCCTCTTATTATTCTGTTGCTGATTTTAATAATAATTTTTTATTATTGTCACTAATATTTTTATTTCTATTATTGTTCTATTATTATTTTTATCATTATTATTATTATTATTATTATTATTATTATTATTATTATTAATAATTACTATTGTTGTTGTTGTTATTATTATTATTATTATTATTGTTATCATTATTATTACTATTATTAATTATTATTATTATTTATTATCATTAATATTATTTGTTATTATTATTATTATTATTATTATTATTATTATTCGAAATTCATATATAAATATACTTATACTTATCATCATCATTATCATTATCATTATAAGTGGAGGGGAGGAGGAGATAGCATGAAAATAACAATAAATGTAGAGAAGGTGGAACAGGTCATACTTCCATACTTGGGAAGTATGATAACAACAGAAGCAAGATACCATAGTGATATAAAACAAAGAACAGGCTAGTGTTGGAATGGGAAAAGATGCGTTCACGAAAAGAGGAGAGTTGATGAGAGGAAGGTTGAGCAAAGATCTAAAGAAGAGACTTGTAAAGGTACTAGTATGGAGTGTGGTACTGCATGGGTCGGAGACATGGATCATTAGGAAAGAGGATAGCAAGAGATTAGATGGAGAAGGATGGAAAAGGATTGCTGGACGGAGCGAGTGACGAACAAAGGTGCCTTAAAGAAAAAGATCACTGATGACAACATCAAGAGAAAGACAAAAGAATTAGATTGGTCACATAATTATTAAGAGGAGACTCCTTCCTGCGAGAAATCATAGAAGGCAGATTGGAGGGAAAAATAAAGAGAGGAAGACCAAGACAGATAACGGTGGGATGGATGATGACTGACGGATACAACCAACTGAGAGGAAGGCACAGCGGAGAGAAGAATGGCGTAATTGGAAGGTGAAACCTGCCGAGAGGCAGAGAACTTAAAGAAGAAAGAAGTTGCTACGAAGAGTCGAAGACATAATTAGAATCGTATTTGGCTTCTACTGTAATTGCTCTGCAAATTTAGACTCTTCGCTGCCGTTCATTGTAGAGGCCTTTGTGGATCGCCCCGTTTGGTGGCACATCATGGGAATTGCCGTTCCCGATCAGATCGACTACCTCGACTTCGGAGTACTGTGGATAGGAGATGGAAATAACGACGACGAGGAGATCATGTGAGTCAAGTGAAGTCAAGTAGACATCAATGCGTAAACATGAATGCATAAAAATAACCAAATGTAAAATTTTAATGATTGGATTTTTCGGAGATAGTTTAGATAAGAGGTAGTCCCAACTTGCTCCAATATTGAAAATACGGAAATGCAATTCGAAAGATGAGATTCAGCAGAAGGGAGAGCAATGAGATGATGGTATATTGAGCGAATGATCAAGTCTTTGACTATTATTATTCACAGAGCAATTAACCACTGAAAAGCCAATCCACAAGATACTGTTAAAGTAAAATTCTTGATTTGTAGAAATGTTTAGCCTGTAGAGGAATTGAAACTTGTGAAAATAATTTTTTCCCTCATTGCATCATCGTCCGCATTGAATTATGTCGTTCCATTGAATTTATTTTTCTCCTGATGGTTTGAGTCAATAAGCGGCGCCGACAGAAATGATGAAGATGGCGCTAACTATACACCTATAAGTTGCTATACAGACGACAACTTCATCCTAACTCTCATTTTGATGTTGCTTGTTACCGCGTAGGCTTACTGCCACTGAATGCGGTTTGTCACTCGCGTTTTAATAAACGAAGATATAGCCTATATATATTTAACTAGGCCTACTTAACCCGTGAAGTCTTTGCCCCGAAAGATTGAAACTCAAAGACCGCAGATTTCGATGTTTTGATTATTCTGAAAGATGCATTTTCAATTTGCGAGTCGTCTTTCTTTTGTTTGCAGACCACCTGCTGATAGTTTAACGAACGGTTTGATCAGTTCATTTGCGAACGACTCCAAAGTCATCTCAGCATACATCACACAAGTTCCCAATCAGCCGCTAGTCTTCGCGGTAAATATTATACCAACGTTCGTCATGCATATAATAATTCTAATCAAAATTAATTCGTAATTACTTTAATTCCTGGCGCCCTTGTAGCGGAATGGCCGCGTTACGGCGCCATATAAGTTGCTTTTATTATATATTTATATATTCATCCAGCTTCCATTTCTCAAGCCTTCTTTTCGTCAATCCAGGTTGTATTTCACCTCTAGAGAACCTTCATCCAGCCTCCATTTCTCAAACGTTGTTTTGGTCAATCCAGCTTCTGAGTTTTTGATGTCTAACACTTAGTTAAATGGATTGACGAAAACAAATTTTTTGTTAAATGGAAGCTGGATGAAGGTCCTCTGTAGATGAAATGGAAGCTGGATGAAGGTTCTCTGTAGGTGAAATAGAAGCTGGATTGACGAAAACGACGCTTGAGAAATGGAAGCTGGATGAAGGTTCTCTGCAGGCGAAATAGAAGCTGGATATACGAAATTCATTCGAAATTCAGAGGGGTAACCTGAAACTGGGGGGAAGGATGAAACCGGTTTCAAGCTACCGGGGGGTAATGTTTAGGAGGGGGTAATTTGAAACCTTTACACCGGACTACGTCTAAAGAATTTCGTGTTGCATTTCAGGACGATCCGTCAGGTGCGATACGATACGAAAACGACGTCATCGCTTATACTTGGAGGAGTTATCTGAACAACCCAACTCCTGACAACACTGTTCTCGCACGCATGCCAATGACTAAGGTCGGTATCAAGTCTTCTCTTTTCTATTCGAGTAACGATAAGCAGCAACGTTACCATGGGCGGAGACTTAGGGGGCAGGGGGAACGGTCCCCCTCAATGGATGTGGTGGGGGTGGGGGACGGCCCATGCATTTGTTTCCCAAAGAAAGTTAGGTCTTCATGGACTACACACTTCACGAAAACACACGGCGAACAACGAACGACGAGAGAAGGTGATGATGACTAAAAAAAGGTCATCAACTTTTTTGGCGGACAAAAGTAGGGGTTTTCGTTCGCCATTTTGGACCAAAAGTAGGGTTTTCGTTCGACATTTGGGACCAAAAGTAGGGTTTTCGTTCGACATTTGGGACCAAAAGTAGGGTTTTCGTTCGCCATTTGGGACCAAAAGTAGGGTTTTCGTTCGACATTTGGGACCAAAAGTAGGGTTTTCGTTCGACATTTGGGACCAAAAGTAGGGTTTTCGTTCGCCATTTGGGACCAAAAGTAGGGTTTTCGTTCGACATATGGGACCAAAAGTAGGGTTTTCGTTCGACATTTGGGACCAAAAGTAGGGTTTTCGTTCGACATTTGGGACGGATGACTAAAAAAGAAGCAATTTTTTCGGCGGTCAACAAATGAAATTTTTGCCGGCGACTCAGCCATTTGTCCGTCCGCCCAAAATCTTCGGCCGCTTTTTCGTCCCCCCCCAAGTCTCCGCCCAAGTCTCCGCCCATGATTACGTTACCAATCAATCAGTCACATATCTGAAGTACGACCATCTTAGGCCTGGACTACAGCTATAAGAGCCTGGTCCGATTTAATTTGTGAACTTCTCAGGTCCATTCTTTCGGCACTATGGCAGTTCTCAGTTGTCAATCAGTTGTCAATGGCAACCGCGTCAGAGTCCCCCCACTTTATTCGACTCCCTCTGGTCTGTCTGAATTGCTAGAAGTAAATTACTCACTTGTTTCAAGTTATGTTCGTCGTGGATATTGATGTAACAACGAAGCGATGCTCATCGTAATAGATCAATCAATCAATAACTCTGGGCACAGTGCCCGTAGGAGTCCGAAGCCACTCTCTGTCTGAGTCTGTCTCATGTCATGTTACCCAGCTTCAACCGATCCGGTCAGCAGGTCTACTCCATACCATTAACATCTTGAAGCCGCTGGACCACCTTGTCTGATTGAAGAGAATATTGGGAGAGAGGCATGAAGGACAACCTGGGTCAATGCCCGTATGTGTCCCATGCTCTCTACCCCTACTCTCTCCACTGGTCTGTCCTGACCGGCCTGTGCATGTCGTAATAGATGCTAAATGCTGCACTGCATCAGTAAAATACGTAGTTATAATAAATTTGACACGTGCATTGCGCTTCTTCAAGATAAACTCCTCAGAAGCGTTTAAGATCTGAAAGAATCACGATCAAGCAGACTAAAGGCATAGCCTACAAACAAGAAATAGGCCTACTAAGACTAAGCACTGGTCGACAGCCTATCAAGGAATTATGGACCGCCAGCGATGTCAGCGAACTCTTAGGCTAAACGGACTTTCATGGAAGACTGTCAAACTGTGCAGCAGAAAGAATTATTAGTCTATCACCAGTTGCGAATGAGACGACCATGCATGCAGGGCAACCAAATTTGATGTGACGGAATAATTCCTCTTGCTGTAGATTTATGCACGTGCATTAAGATCCGAAAATCCAATGCGTTGCTGCTTAGGCAGCCAACGCAATTCATCCAGCATGAAATCTATACTTATTCATGTTTTGCTCCTATCCAGATAATAATATTTTATAGTATTCATTAACTAAACCGCTGTATGTAATACAAAAACAGGCGATCAATAATTGAGGGTTGATTGTGTAAACGATTGCATGAGAGGCATTGTTATTGGTCCACATTAGAGTCCGAGTGTGTTGCAGATGGCAGAAAATACATACATTGGTCATCGTATCATCTTCATCTTCTCCTAGAAGATAAATCAATTCTTGGTCGCTCTTAAAATATATGCTACAGTCCTGCACTTAGTAATAGTCGGCCATGTCACAAAATTGCGGTAGTTAAATGCTAAATCAGACTATCGAAGATTCATTCTTCGCCATAATAAATGATTCTATCGCTGTGGTTATTGATTACTATGCATTGAAAATACAGGCTGCAAAGAGAGGCTTGGACACGATTTACGAGTTTGCGCTGGAGAGAGTACCTGGGTCGAATATTCAGCGATTCGCATCCGCCGGTCCATCTGAGGTAATCTAAAGAGATGAGATCATCGCTACATGTGCAATCAATAGACTACATGTGCAATCAATAGACTACATGTGCAATCAATAGACTACATTCTCTTTTCGAATAGTTTAGCATACATGTATACAGTGTATACGACAATATTTAACGACAGCCGGTTCAGTTTAAATGGTGTAGAAAAGCACAATAGGCCTAATAATAATTAACCATTTAAGAAAATCAGCAAACTTTTGTTGCCTGCTCTCTTGGCTCCTCTCAACATAGTTATTCTAATTTAATTTTATGGTATTTCAGACCTTGAGCTCAATCAGCTGCGACGCATCCAAACTACTTAGCTGGCGTAGTACTGCGTGTCAAACCCCGAATAAGTTCTTCAGTTTGCTCCATCAGCAGCATTGGTTTCCTGTTGTGCTCAGGATAAAATTCAAATTGGCTTGCTTGACCTACAAATCCCTCAGCACGATACCTTCCCTGACTACTAACAACTCATTACATTCCTCCCCGTCGTCTGTGATCGTCAAGTATGAATCTGTTGGCTCATCCGCGATGATGCAAAACAGTTTTGGGTTGGTATGCATTCCATGCCTCTGCTCCCAAGGAATGGAATTGACTTCCACTCTCCCTTCATATGCTCAGATTCTTTTCCATCCTTCAAAAGCGGTTCAAAAATCACTATTTCTCCTTGGCTTTCAAACGCATGGGTTTCTAATAATTGCATCTTCTTCTGGCGGCTTAGGCCTACTATCCGCCTCTCAGATTCACATTTCCGTGTGACCTTGCACGCATTGCAAATCTAATTATAATAATAATAGTAGTAGCAGCGATAATAACAGCGTTAATAATAATAGGCCTAATAGATTAACGTTAAGACGTTGGGTAGCGTGCTGTGTCTAGCATATAGGCTATAATTATAACGATTGGGGTTTGGTCTGAAGTAGCCTACTCTCCATTTAATGACACCATTGTGTCAGATTTATAGAATTTTGTCGCTCAAAAGTGATGCAAGCAAAAATCGAATAAATAAATATTTAATAAGTAATCTGTGCATATTAATTTGCTTCGTATCATTCTGAAATTCGTTGAGAAACCTTGAGAAATCCAGTCAGTCGCTTTACGTAGTAAGCAGCTCAGTACAATTATTATGAGATTATGCATTATTCTGATTGCCCTTCAAAATTTCTACTTAGTTTAAGTGAATATCGTACACCGCTTGCAACCTTCAAGATGAGCTTGCTCGAGTATCACTATGTCTCAGCTATACGTGCCTATGTTTCTGGCAATAACCATCTAGAAATACGTTGATGACTCCTGGACTTCGGCAAGCCAACGACGTCATCATCTCCATACTGTGCGCCTCTTTCTACTCATCATCATCATCGAGTACTACTTGTGCAAGACAGATATTTATTTACACATCTGCTGGTCTATATTATGTGCAAATAAATACGCACATAGACTAAAATTCATAAATGGCATCCTCTTCTGCATTGAATTGAGGAGTTATAGAAATTGAAAGCTACCGGACATACGGCAGACCAAAACCGTCAATAATTGTCCAGATGGAATTTGCCATTTAGATAGCGCCTGCTTATTTGATCGAATATCTGAGACAGCACGCTAGCGTTCCTTGCCACAGCACTTTCACGAGCAACAAAGAACGGTTAGAAGAAAGCTTGTTAACTACAAATTCTGCCCTGAATAGATCTGGCATTTTTCAGGGTGGCTGGACAGCATGGAGCCTCGCTGTAACCGATCAGAGGGTCGTCGTCACTGCCCCAATGGTCTTCAGCTTGTTAAATGCCCAAGAGGTAAATTACACATGTTTTATCAGTGCACATAATAAGATTCTCGGCATGAAATGCTCTTACCCGATCTCAACTGTGCGTCAAAATTACAGTGTAAAAAAGTAAGTACTCGAGCAAATGTAGGCTGTTGCATGTATATATATATGTATATATATGTGTATATATATGTATATATATGTATATATATATTGCACATACCTACGTTATCGAATGAAGTCTAAATATTTGTTTGCTTTAATAAGTGTGCAGAGCAGTAGATACATCTTTAAAACCGGACGACCGCAAACGCGCGATATAAGATGGTTCAGAGTCAAACCTGGAGATTCATCTTTTGTTGTTTTTAGGCGTTGATGAACCATTTCCAGAGCATGGATGGTGCTTGGTCTTTTGCCTTCGC
The DNA here is from genome assembly GCA_949752735.1 of Lumbricus terrestris. NCBI lineage: Eukaryota > Metazoa > Annelida > Clitellata > Crassiclitellata > Lumbricidae > Lumbricus > Lumbricus terrestris. Next base: position 33,013,488 of record OX457050.1, read on the forward strand.
ACCCTACTACAATTTGAACCTCACTCAGGAATTCTTTAATCCAAAAACCGATGGAATTTACGACGTTGAAGATGTCTATCGTAAGTGGTCACTATACAGGGTGGTCCTGCGATTTTTTTATGGGCCCACTCTGCCTATTAGCTAATGACCTTAAGATTTTTTTATGATCTTTTATGCTCGTCCATCGCCGTGAAATGACATTTGCTATAAGAACTAATGTTGGTATTGGTGACGGTGACAATAAGGAAGATGATGATGACGCTGCTGCTGCTGCTGCTGCTGATGATGATGATGATGATGATGATGATGATGATGATGATGATGATGATGATGATGATGATGATGATGATGATGATGATGATGATGATGACGCTGTTGTTGCTCAAGCACGTGACGCAGCTGCAACATTTACTGTCTTATGATTAATTTAATCAAGTACAGATTCCATGCAAAGTTTTAAGATGATTCTTCAATTTCTTTATTCTCCCATTCAGCTGACTGCAGACAAGTCTACTAGATAGGTTAAATAGAGTTAAGCTAAGTGCAAGCAATCTTAAAGCTGCTTTTTTATACGAAATTTACGAATTGGTTGTGCTTATTTAAAAGCTATTTTGAACATTGCATTTCAAAAGCTGTGAAGTATTGAATGAGAGACTTTTCATCTTCTCTTCGTAGGTTACCGTGAGCGTCTGACGATTCCAATTGCCACAGTTTCAGCCAGTGGAGATGAGTTTTTCCTGCTCGATGATAATAGATTCTGGTGGGATGGCATTCCATCCACGAGCAAGTACCTGCTGTAAGTTAACATGAAGCAATTGAAGGCACTTACTACATAGCGTTCTGTTTCTTCCGTTGATAGATTTTCTGAGTGGTTAAACTCAAGGGTGTACGGACCATTGCTCATAGGCTTATTGCTCATAGGCTTATTGCTCACAAGGCTTATTGCTCATAGGGTCTATTGCTCATAGGTCATTTTGCTCATATGGCTCATTGCTCATAGGCTTATTGCTCATTATGCTGTCACAATTAGTCACATTTAAAGAAAACTGTTAAAGTAAAAGATTGATCGCTGATAACTATAGATGTAATTGTTCAAATATAAAGAGCGTTCAACTTTTTAACAACTAGATTGTTATAACTTCTTCAGATGTCAAACATTTACTAAGTCAAGTAATTGATCAAATGTAAAAACAGTTTAACTTTTTAACTACAAGAGTGTTCACTACTAAAGATGTCCAATACATGATTGTTCACTGTCTTTTATGTTCACTACTTTATAATTTGTTTGATTGACAGTTAATGTCTTGTTTCTACCACCTATGGTGCTATGGACTTTATAATTGAGCAATGAATGGTTCGAACAAGTCAGTTCACGCTTTCGTGTATATATATATATATATAATATATATATATATATATTATATATATATATCTTCGCAAGTTTCGTCATTGACACATTTTTGTATTAGTCTACCAACGCTAATTGTCTCTAGTTGATAAGCACAATTATTAAGGCGTGAAGGAGGTCACCGATACGGTATAGCAAACGGTATATTTGTTTTAAACCTAATCCTAAGTTCGTTTATTTTGGACATAATTATGACCAATGAGCCTATGAGCAATAGACCCTATGAGCAATAAGCCATATGAGCAATAAGCCTATGATCAATCAGCCTATGAGCAATCAGCCTATGAGCAATGGTCGTAATCGTAAAATCGTAATCGTAAACTCGAAATATCTAAAGCGCCACTCGAAAGCCAGGCGCGGGGCACCAGCTTATTCACGAGCGCTGCGTTGCGTTAGAATGGTTGTCCGTGAGAATAGTCCGTGGTGGTCCGGGTCGAGTTACCGAGTTGGTCCTAGAGCCAACTCAAGGGTCTGCAAGCGTTGTATCTACTATAGCGCGCTAGTCTGTCAGCTTAGAGAACGGGGGTTGGAAACATTTATTTCCATGGCAGAAAGATGCGTTGATAGGCTATGCCTCGGCCAATTGCATCCATAGAAGAATCGCTTTACGTCGATATTCTGGTCATAGTGTGCCTGTCAGGTCAGGCAAAGGGGAGGAGAACTTGAGAAGTTAATGTCAAGGACAACCTAACCGGGATGGCCTATCAGCTAAATTAAGGTCAGGTTCATTTCTCTTTCTCACCATTTTTCTTCCTCTTTCTTATTTTCACTACCACTAATGCCCTGGCACTCTACTGTCAGCCTCTTTCTTCGCTTCTTCTCTTCACTCGTTATCATCGTTGATTGACTGTTAATAGGTCTGCAACTAATTCACTGTTCGCACGTAATTTGGTGCTCTGCGATATGCTTTGGAGTTGCGCATTTGAAAATTTGGTGCTTGCTACATGTACATGTACATGTATATAGGTCTAATGATTTCTGTTAATTATGCCAGGTTGGTCGTTTTTCTTTTCCAGTGTGTTGCCAAATGCGGAACACTACATGCTTCCTCATTATGACACAGTCTACAATTCAGCTTTGTCGGCTCTGATGTACTACTTACGGGTAGCCTATGAATCTCGTACAACTTCTTCATAGCTATGAGTATTATTTTCACTGTAGTATTTCACTATAAGCGGTCTTGTTTCGTGTTTTCTCATTCTACTGGCAGCATTTATAGTAACTATTGACTACCGTTCTAATTCAGGTTTCGGAAAGAGTAACTGGATATAATGTAGATCAGTTATCATGCGTTGCGCTCTAACTGCCCGCTGTTACATTATGTGAAAAATTCAAACAGTGGATGTTATGGACGGAATCATAATCATTAAGACTCACTACTTTGATGTTGTACATCTTGCGGCCACTCTCATACATAGCTTTTAATAGGACAATTATAGGACGAAGGTCTACTGAGTATTATTTAGCCTACTATAATTTGAAGTGGTTCTTACACGCATTTGGGTTTGTGAACCATTTGAAATCAAAGACGTATTTGCGCCATGTTAGGCCAATATGTACATGTACAGGGTGCGCCAAAAGGCCCTATAAGGTTTTGCCAATATCTTGATCTGCAACCGGAATGAATTTAATGCCCAGAAATTTAAATCAAGTTTCACGGCCTTACAGGCAACTCATTTCTACGTACAACCGCCAAATTTCACCAAAAATATTTCAAGTAGAACAAAGTTATGTCACTTTTGGTGAGTCAACCAACTGTTTTATGCGATCCAAAAACACAACTCAACCGAAAGTGGCAAAAAACGATTTCATTAAGTCGCATCTCAAATAATTGTTATCAAATGAACTTGACAGTACTTCGCAATTTGTCTTCAGTGTTTTCACCACCTACATGTATGCCCAAACTTCTTAAGAACCTCTTTCTAAAGTTCTTGATGGCCTTGTTGCTGCGTTTCAGAGATAAATCTTCCCATATCTTCACTTATTACGTACTCCAATGCGATCAATATTTTCCTATCGATCATGGCTATGGTTGCAGCCTGCGGTAGGCTATTTCTCCTGCATAGCTCTCCACTCAAAAATCCATCGGGTTCAAATCCGGATATTTGGAAGACAATAAATTGCTTTCTCAGTGAAACGAGAACAATTGACAATTGGCCGATCTCTTTTTATCAACGGCGTATTGCTAAACTCTCAATAATTATCACAGTACGCATAGAATATAAATCTTTAGCTCAATGACATTGCTCATGAAGTGTCTGAATAGGCCCACACGTTTTGTCTGTCATTTTCATGGGCGGAGCTTGGCTTCCATTCTTGGAGAGGCTAAATTTGCTGGGGTTGATACTCGGTCCAGTACGAGCGGCGCCGGCAAATATTTTCTTGACCCCGAAAAGTTTTTTGGGGGGCTAATCCCGAGAAAAGATACCATTTACACAGTAAGAAAATGAATCTGGGTCTTCTTGGGGGGCTTAGCCCCTAACCTCTGATAAACTACGCCCATGGTAATTTTTATTGTTTAACAAAAAATTATTAACATGACACATTATTTATTTACCAGCTTTATCGTCGTTTTGCCAAGTGACTAAGCGAGTGCAGCCACGCTATAGTACCCTATTTCTTTTACAAATGATAATCTGCAATATCAAGGCTGTTTGATAACAATTATTTGAGAGAAAAGACTTATAGTATTTAATCAGCTGCTCTGTATGATTGCATAATTGCATATATTAATCTATTCTTGCAATTCCCTTACCACCAATAGTTTGTTGCGCCATGTTTTTGAATCGTCAAAAAACAGCGGGTGCACACACTAAGACTGATAAAACATTTCTTCTGTTTGAAATGTCTTGGTGAAACTTGGCATTTGTAGGCCTACGCATCATATGAATTGCTTTTAGGCTTGTCAAATTTTCTTTAGAAATTCTTACTTCTGGCCAAGGCATTGGTAAAACATCTTAAAGGGTCTTCTTGGCCCACCATGTATACGTGGTAGGGTCTATATGCTACATATATTTTAGTAAATATAAATTAATAAATATATTATAACATATGCATCTGCATAGGCCTATACTATCTGTAGTATTGTTTTATACATACTATGTTTTGCCAAAATACGTTGACCATACAAAACTCATGTTATTGTTTGTTAACACAGCATGTGTGACCTTTACCTATAACTGTCTATTCTTAAGCATTTCACTTAAATTCTTCCTGTAGTTCACAACCTCTCTGCTAACGCTGATGAACCTAGGCATTGGCAGGCTTAGTTAGTTTTGCTGTTTCTGGGTATTTTGATTATGATCTCATTTCAATGAGTATGTATGATGTTGCAGGAAATCCCATACCCATCGATCACGTGGGAACTTAATCCGGTACGTACTATTAATTGAGAGACCCTAAGAATAATCTCGAGGCACTTGTCAGTTTTGTTGCAACCTTTACTTGATTTATACTGAACTTAGTTCTACTTAGGAAATTTTATGAATCTCAAATGAATCTGAATAGATCTTCTATGAGAGAAACTCCTGAAAGGCCAAGAAAAGAAACATGCAAAAATATAAAAACAAAAATACATTCAACGCAACACCTAGTCTGTAGTTTTAATTTATGTTAATTGAATGGCTGCCTGCGACACCGATGTTATTAAACGAGCAGCTTATTGAAGAAAAAGGAAAATAATTACGACAGATGCTCATTTACATTTTAGACAAAGTCATGCCTAAATAATTTATTAGACTATGACTTACTATTGACTTAGCTTCGTCCAGACTAATACTGATAAGCCAGAATTCGTTGAAGGGAGAGCTAATCTCTTTTAGTCGTCTTCGATATAAGATAGGCCAGATCTATATTTTCAACTATAGTCTTTCATGGTTTTAGCAAATTTTAATGTGGCAGGTCTTAACTATTGATTGACAATTTTACGCAGACTGCTACCGGAGGAGAGGTAATCCTTCATGCAAACCCTGCTCCTCTCGAAGTTCATGCTTACAGCGCAGTCACGCTCGGAAACGACACAAGGTAAAATAATCTTCATTTAAATGTTAATGCTATCAGCATCAGATGCTGCAGGTCTACCTGGCGCTGGATTTACAAAAATATTAATTCGTCTACAGGCTGCAAAAGATGCTCAATTATCTGGAGACATTATGCAAGAAATGTCGTAACAGAACTATTTCTTCTATGTTTTTATAAAAATAAAAATAAATGGTAGCACAAAACGGGACGATGATACATAGAGGGTGGGCCATAAAAAAGACCCCAAGGTTTACAGATTTAAAGGAAATTCATATTTACGTGCATGACAATGGCCAAATTTCACCAAGGCATTTCAAGCGGTACAAAGTTATATCGCTTTTAGTGAGGCCACCCACTTTTTTGACGATTCAAAAGCGTAACGAAACAAAACGTAGCAAAAATGATTTTATTAAGTCACATCTCAAATAACTGTTATCAAATGAAGACAAGTTGGTGGTACAACGTGGGTTACCCTGAGCAGTATGCAGTTGGCAACTTGTCTTCAATGTGTCCACTACCATTGTCCACCAATGGCAAAAGTGGTAATGAGTCTCGTTATGAAGTTTTTGATGACCTTGTTGATGTGTTCCATAGGTAAATCTTCCCAGATCATCTCCCATGCAAGAATCAATTCTCTTATCGCTCTTGGTTTTGACCGCAGATTGTGGTTATTTCGGAAGCATAGCTCTCTACACTTGACAATCCATCAGGTTCCAATCCGGACATTTGGAGCAATTGAGGTTTTCTCAATGAACTCCCACAATGACATTGAGCCGATCTCTTTTCAGACATTCGAATTTAATTCCTTTAATTAAAAACAGTATTAGTCTGACAGATTCCTTAATTATCAACTTGATCGTCATCTTGCTATTATTATTATTATTATTATTATTATTATTATTATTATTATTATTATTATTATTATTATTATTACATAAATTTCTTACGCGGGCAAGTTCACACCGAAATGTGAATCTGAGGCGCAGACATTCAGCCGCCGGAGGAAGATGCAGTTAGATAGCCAAGACTAGTAGCCTACTTAAAAGTCAAGGAGAAATAGTGAGTTTTGAGCTGTTTTTTGAAGGTAGGGAGTGAATTTGAGCAACGAAGAGAGAGTGGAAGTAGAGTCCATTCCGTGGGAGCAGAGGCATGGAATGCACTCGAGCCCATAACAGTTCTGCATCGAGGCTCAGCTAAAAGACCATGTTTGATGATCGCAAGGCAACGAGAAGGAATGTAAGGAATAAGCAATGACTGAAGGTATGGAGGTGTTCCGGTGGATAGGGATTTGTAGGTTAAACAGGCCAATTTAAATTTTGTCCTGAACTCGACAGGAAGTCAATGCAGCTGATGAAGTAAGACTGAAGAACTTGATCGTAGTAGGACGCGCAGCACAACCCGAGCTAAGGAATTTTGAATGCGTTGCAGCCTATGTAGCTCCTAGTCTGAAATGCCCAAAAATCGCTTTAGCATAGTCAAGGCGAGAGGAGACAAGGGAACAGGTTAAAGTCTTCGACATATCCTTAGTCAGAGCCGACCTAATGTGGCGTATTGCCCTGATGTGATAAAAGCAGGATCTACAAAGGTTAATTACATGCATCCGAAAAGTAAGCATACTGCCCAGGGTAGCCCAAGCGTTTTTATAGAACCTGATATTGATTCCGCAGAGTCTGCGAGGTCGATGCTGGAAAGTGAAGGAAAGGAACGCAGGCGCTGGCGTGACCCGAACAAAATTGCCTCAGACTTGTCTGGGTTTATAGCCAAACCGTTAAAACAGAACCAGGGATACAAAGATTAGTTTACCAGACTGATCAGTGTGTGGCAAAGCAATATGGAGCTGAGTGTCGTCCGCTTACTGCTGTGATTGGATTCCAACGTGATTAGCTATGCGACTAACTGGGAAAGTAAAGACTGTAAATAATAGAGGACCAACGACAGATCCCTGTGAAACTCCAGCAGTGCAAACGGGTTCAGACCAAGCGGTACCGATGTCCAAGTGACTTCACAGTGACGTGCATCTTAGCGTTCCTTCCTAAATAATAAAATGATAATAATAATAATAATAATAATAATAATAATAATAATAATAATAATAATAATAATAATAATAATAATGCCCTGACTTTGTGGCGGTCTTGCTTTGGAGCGGCCAAACTGACCTTTGTGGGTCATTCCAGCCCCGTGCTGGGATGACCCACTACTGGGGAAAATGGACAAACAGCTGAGGTGCGGGCTGGAACAAATCCTCAATGTTGAACTGGATGACATAGGCTACAGTGGACACAGGCTACTCTTCCAATCAGAGATGGAGGTCTGGGGGTGAGACAGGTGTCGATGCTGGCTTCTTCTGCATATATATTTAGCATCAGCTGCATCCACCAGGTCACTCGGGTCGACCATTCTCGGGAGGGAGGACTGGACAGACTACTACAAGAACCAGATCCTGGAAGCACGCAGTCTGACCCTGCCCGTGGGTGAACTGGCAGTAATAACCAAGAAGAGTGCTTAGGACAGACCTCTGATCGAGCAGGACAAGGCAGTGCTACCCCATGCAGTGCAAACACAGACAGGGGTCACTAACCTGGACAACTTGCCAATTCACATACAATCCCAATGGATATACCCTTGCTCGAGGGAGTGACTCTGGAGCTTAGCAATTCATTCTCTGACGCCTGCGATCAAGCGCGGATAAAGGCAGTCTCGGCTCCACACGCAAGCGACTGGCTATGTATGCGCTCTACCTATTTCATCATGTGATCTCAGACTGGATGACGAGGTCACGAGAGTAGCCGTCGGCCTGCGCCTCGGAATTGCTCTTTGCCCTCGTCAATACAAGGGATTCTCGTGGCTTATCATGCTCTATGAATTTTGACCGATTAGCAAGACACGACGTCCTCAACGACTTGATCTGCCGCAGTCTTTCGAATGTCGGTTTCCAGATATCAAAGAACGGCCAGGGTTGTTACGATCAGATGGAAAGAAGCCAGATGGTTTGATTCTGATTCCCTGGCGAGCCTGACGCAGCCTCATATGGGACGCCACACTTCGCAGTCATCGACACTTTGGCTGCCTCATATTTACCAGCAACGGCTGAGGCAGCGGGAGCGGCGGCTGAAATGGCAGCGGCACGTAAACTTCGTAAAACCACAAAGCATAACGAACTGCTCGATGTACATACATTTATTCCTCTGGCTTTTGAAACCTTGGGGCCCATTAACAACAGTGGTCTTTCTTTTATGTCTGACCTGGGGCACAACCTGACTGGGATATCCGGAGACGACCCTAATAAGTCAGCTTTTTGTTTCACCATCCAGCGCTTCAACGCGGTAGCTTTCCGTGGTAGCTTCGTTATGCCAGAGTTGGAGGAGACGTAACTGATCCGAAAGCTTTTTTTTCTGTCACCGGACAATATTTGTATCACCCGAGGGCTGAGGGATCACATTGTCTACCTCGGGTTTAAAAATAGAGGTAGTAAAAATAAAATCGTGTTTTGTTAGTTTTTGTTGCGCTATGTTTTTGAATCGTCAAAAAACAGTTGGTAATCTCACTAAAGTGATATGACTTTTATAATGCTTGAAGCAATGTGGTGAAATATGGCTGTTGTATGTGAATATGAATTGCCTTGAAGGCTGTGAAGGCTGACTTAAAAATTCTTACTTTCGGCCATTATATTGTCAAAAGACCTTACGGGGGTCTATTTTGGGCCAGCCTGCATATCCTATAGCGTAAGGCAATTGAATGGCACACGAAGCAGGTTTCGACTATTTCTATATTTCTTCACAAGCAAATTTAAAATGATGCCAACGTAAATTGTCTGAAAAATTTTAATGAATAAATAGAAGCATGATAAGCTATACGTGTATTTTTAACAGGCGTGATTTCCGTTTGTTGGCTGCTGCGACTCCTCCTGGTGATATAGCCAGACATCCAGTCCCTTGGTATGAAGTTCCAATCGAAGACTTGGTAAGTCGTTCCATCCACTCCACATAGACTTTACGTTTGGCTGCTCTAATGTCCATGCGTTGTTTCGACTGACTTATTCTGAGCGGCTCAACCTCTCTTTTCTGACATCGCATTTTAACCCGGCTTATCTAATGCATCATGAATTTGAATTCGATTTCACCTGAAGTAACTTTCGATTGCAGTAATCCTCTGCACGTTATAAAGTGCAATAGATGTCACTAGTGTAGTATAGCACGAACACAATGGACAATGGAGCCTGCATTGGAAGGGGCAGATAAGCGAAGAAGAAGGAATCTCCATTTTTCAGTTGACCGGGCACCAAATCCTCGCGGTCGAATTCAGGTTGAAATTAACGTGCCGACATTATTATTTATTACTGATGTTTGCGGCGTGTCCCAATGCAGTAGCAATCTCTGACCAGTCTGTGGAACGCGGCTGGTCGCTTTACAGTGGCTTTTGTTTTCTTCAAGACAGTCAGCTGTTGCCTACTATTTTGAATGTTAGAGATTTTCTCTGGAAAAGTACAGCTATTTTGCTAAGATGACAGCTTAAAATGCTACCACTGCAAAATTCTTTATTTCTTTATTTCTCGCATTTGCTATAGCCCCCTTTCAAGCCACCTAATCAGAAGCACTACCGACTACAGCGCGGACATTGCATCGGAGTTTCACGCCAAAGCGCACGAGCAATTGCGAGTGAAGGACTTGTTCAAGATCCCTTCGCAGCAGTTTGAGGTGGATTCGAGCCTGGAACTCTCCAGCTCCAAGGCACCAAACCCACCACTACACCACCGCGCCACGGTGTATTCAGTATGAAAACATAACGGGATTAGGACCAACTGCTAAGCTGAAAGACGGAAAGACTTTGTAAACATTTTTTATGCATAGATTTCAATGTCTATCCCGGAAAGCATGGCAATGAGCCATAGGCTAGGCTACTTGGCATACCAAGTGTTCTAATCTACGACTTGAAACAAGGCCATAATTCTACATATTAATTTTGTCACTGCAGAGTGGATTTCACCAGTGATACCACACCGATGGATAGAATAAGTGAGAGCGCAATATAAATGCAAATCTGATTGGTGTTTTGTCTGTTCTGCAGGGCAATGGTGATTATCGCGTAGCAGCCGACGAAGTTCCCGGCGAATGGGTTGGAATTTTCATTGAGGTACAACAACGATTACAATTCGTTATGTAGCACCGTTTCTAAATCTCGGCCTAATAGCATTATCTGTAATTGTAATTTATATATATATATATATTTAGTTGCTCCTAGTTCTTGTGCCTCCAAAGGTAGTCAACCAGTGGTAGTAATCAATAGAAGGATGATGATGATGACGAGGAGGTGCAGGAAGAGAGGAGGAGGAAGAGGAAGAGGAGGATGAGCGCTCCACTGAGTATGCTTGAGATGCATTCATGGACGTCATTTGCTTTCACATTGCACGAAATAACAGTCATCTGAATATCCATATTTATTTCTGCAGTCTATCTATAATATTATTATGCAAATGTATGCAAGAAATCTATCAGCGCAATGGAAACACCCTCCCTGGGCAAAATGACACAGCATAAAGAGAAAGAGGAATGGTACTTAAAAGGAACGCTTCGTTTCAGGACACTCATGACACGATGGCTAAGACCATATTATTGTTCTGAATCGTCCATGAGACTGCTGACAATCGTCGAATTGCTAGCAACTCTAGACCTTCTTAAACAGAAACTGAATAATTATGGCCTAAAGCTACCAGAAAGGACTAAGCATACACACCAAATGAGTCGCAGAATCGGGATAGTAGGCTAAGACCATGCAGAGAAGTATAATATTGTAAAACTATTAAAGAGTCTCCACGAGATTCACACGAGATCATCTGATGTTATCTAGTCATGGGAACTAGCTCGTAAAAGAAGGGAACAACTGGATCAAATATAGCAGTAGTTCTATGTAGGATATTAATTACAGAGATGAATGAATGCATAATGAATTATAACATAGATCTAGTGATAAAACATTTAGATTAAGCCTACAGTGTAGGTCCTACAGCGGCCTACGTACCGAAAACCAATAAGTATTCAAACTGTATTGACGGAAACTGATTATCAGCTATCAGTCATAATGCGATATAGTGGCCGAACCATGGTTCCCATCTCCAATGCGTAGATTGGTTCTGCCGGGATTATACAGAATGCTGGAGCGTGGGTTGGTCACGTGGTACTCAGAAATCAGAGTACTGAGGCACATTGATCGAAACCTCACGTAAGATTTACAATGACATGAGCTAGTGACATGATGAAAGATTTACAATGACATGAGCTAGTGACATGATGAAAGATTTACAATGACATGAGCTAGTGACATGATGAAAGATTTACAATGACATGAGCTAGTGACATGATGAAAGATTTACAATGACATGAGCTGGTGACATGATGAAAGATTTACAATGACATGAGCTAGTGACATGATGAAAGATTTACAATGACATGAGCTAGTGACATGATGAAAGATTTACAATGACATGAGCTAGTGACATGATGAAAGATTTACAATGACATGAGCTAGTGCCATGATGAAAGATTTACAATGACATGAGCTAGTGACATGATGAAAGATTTACAATGACATGAGCTAGTGACATGATGAAAGATTTACAATGACATGAACTAGTGACATGATGAAAGATTTACAATGACATGAGCTAGTGACATGATGAAAGATTTACAAATGACATGAGCTAGTGACAGGATGAAAGATTTACAATGACATGAACTAGTGACATGATGAAAGATTTACAATGACATGAGCTAGTGACATGATGAAAGATTTACAATGACATGAGCTAGTGACATGATCATGAAGTTGTGAACTGTATTGTTATTTTGTTCTGCTAATGAGAAAGACAAAAGACAGAACCAAATGGAACGAAATTGTGCGTGGTTTGGAAAGCACTGAAGACCAATAGGCTAACATGTTAACTGCACACCAGACGCAAACATTAAACTGCAACATGGGCAATCTAGGCCTATAGGGTATAGGCGGGTAAATCTTGTCTGGGGTGCAAGAACGTGTAACTCACTCAACAAACGAAGTCGGTCAGTTCAGTGTTTTACTCAAATGTCTTGTTAATTGTAGGGTCAGTATGACGGACCAACAGGTGTGAGAGTATCCTTCACATCCCAGGTCAACATCATACCCGCCACCCACCCACACGAACCTTGCACAGACTCTGCTTCATGCTATTCAACTCTCGTCTAAACCTGGTTCCAGCGAAAGCCATTCACCGAATATTAGTGCTGATTTGTCTATTCGAAATAGCTTAATGATTGATTGCAGTAAATACTTGTTATTGCCAGCACTTTAATAGAAATCAATTGCCGGATGGCAAAGCAACATTTCATTTGAAGTCTGTAGGTAACCAGTCAGGCATCGCTTGTAGGCTTGCTTCACTTAGACCACAGTTAATGTTCTCTATTCCCGACAAAAGATGTCTATAAGGTTTTGGCAATGACAGTCTCTGCTCTTAACCATTGCATTCAAAATTGTGATGCTAAAATGTGAATTTCATGTGTGAATAAAAGCTTCGTGAACCATAGAGAAGGACGAGACTTTAAATTCTTTAATGTGATCTAATCGTCTTCCATTGTTCCACGCGATCCTCGGTCACGTGTAGGCCTAACTTCGTCCGTTTATCTCCACTTTGGCCTGTCTCCTTATTTCTTCCTTCTTTCCTTCTGCTTTTCCTAGGTCTCCTTTCCTCGTTTTTTTCTTTTCTTCATAAGGAAACTCCTCTTCCTTCTCTTCTTCTCTTTTTCCTCCCAATTCTTCCACCCGTTTTTCAATTTATCCATCATTATTTTCGCTGGTTTTGAAACAAACACAAAATTCAGCTAATTATTTCGTTCAGCACGTGTGCAAAGTTTGGCAAGTGAGGTAGTTGGACTCCGTTGAACTCATCTGCAAGAACGTCTCTCCACCCGATCGATCAGGCGTTTACTGATCGTAACGGAAATAATTTCATGATCTTCGTATAATTATCTGAAGTACTTCATTCATGGTTAGGTAATTGAACGAATAAACAAAAAACACAGCAACCTATTGCACTTTGAAATGTCATGAGATGTAGCACGGTGCTAGTAGGTCCACATTTGAGGTAAAGTACTGAAAGTAATTGGAGATAATGCGACTAAACCGATTCAATTAATTGCATCATGGCATAGTCTAATACAATGCAAATGAGAATAAGGAAACAAGTCAAGAAAGAAATTCATAAGACGCAGCAAGAGTTTATCTGGGGGGTCAAGAAAAATTTAACCAGGAACTGTGCTATCTAATCTAACCTAGGGTTTTAAATATAGGTATTTTAGAGCATACAAACAACATAATTATACACTATCGATTAATATTAATACAAGATTATCAGAGATCGTTGTTTCAGTGATGTATATTCATTCAATGTCATAATTAATATCGGTTAATGTCAATGCAAGATGTAAAATCGATTCATCTTTCTGTCAGTTGCTCCAGTATGGATTGCCACAAGCAAAAATAATATTTTGAAATTATCGCTTAGGACTTGGTGAAAGCTATTCCGCAACTTATTTAGGGAAGACTAAATGAAAACATAGAAACATTTTGCGCCATGGAAGTTTGAATCGGTTCACTTTTAATTTTAGGTCACTTTAAGAGCGAGGATCTATGCGATCAAATACCACAGGACCAAGATATTTTGCATGACACACACAAGCACAAGGTGGAAAGTTTAGAAAAGTGGAATGGTGACCGGTTGCTGCTTAGCGATAATGTGCAATATCAATGGTGATCAGTGTCGCCCTCCTGCTTTGTATGAATGGATGAACAGCCTATAGATGAACATTTATCCAGGCTTGTGACTGGCACAACCAATGCATGAGCATTGGCGGAGTAACAGTGGAAAGATGCCTTGCTCCACACACGCGGGAAGATCGTCGTAAGACTTTCTTAATTAGCAGTCCAAGAAACTGAGAGATCGACTGTAGTCTAAGGGGGTAGTGAAGGTGGCCTGATAAATTGTTATCGGGTGGCCCGATGTTGTTTCTGGTGTAACGTGATCCGCAAGATCTGTTGTTGTGCTTGTGCACTGATCGAGATGGTAGATGAACGAGGCCTCAATTCGACATCCAATATTATTTAGCTTGAGATTCATCGAAATGTCGATGCCAATAAATGTTATTTTACAATGCAGTTATACATCGTAGCACCACGACTATAATACTAGACCTCGTCTGTAGCTTTGAATCGAGACACAGTGAACGCTTTTGAGCCAAACCAGTCGTCCTCTCGTATCGTATCGTATCTGACTATTTGTAAAGCGCTTCTTGCAGCAAGAGCCTTTCAGAAGCGCAAACCTTTCCTCTATGGCGTCGAGGCGTGGCGTTACGAAGTGACTGGTCCATCCTACGAGACCCCACTGCAATCAGTCACCCGCAGTGATCGTCTGCAGGGGACGTTTCGCTATACCAGTCCGATGGGACCAGCTGTAGAATTAAGGGAAAACGATGAATTCGGACGTAAAGGAAAGCAAATAAAATGAAGAATAACTGCTGCTGATAAAGAACCCCGTTCTGAGAAAAAAATCACTTTTTGACGTAGGCTAAACAGTTGTTCCAATCTAAGCGATTGTGCCAATAAAGAGTCAGGCTTGAGTGCAGAATTTTGAAGTCTGACTTCCATTAATGAAACAGTCAATCCTAAACATTCTCGATTGGAACAGACGCTTTACATCCAAAAAGTGAAAGTGACAAAAATAGAAGCGAAGTTTACTTCGACAAAGTTTCACACTTTAGCGTCATCTTGTCTTTAAGTTTTAGTCAGATCGCAACCGCCACAATAATAATAATATTGACAGATTCAGCACTTGTATTTGGTATGAACAGATCCAATGCAGTGAATATAGACCTACATGTACATAACTAAAACAACGATCTCTGATTGGTCGAGGTTTTCTATGAGAGCAATTTCCATTGGTATTAAAGAAAGAAATCATCACAGTCCTGAAGAAATCATATCCTGATTCCTCCGATTCTGCTTACAATAAATCTATGTAGCTGATCAGGTCTCTATAATTATTCTAGTTTCGCAGAGTCGTTTCTTCTTGACTTATGATCTCTCGTCCCTGCGTGCCAAAGAGTTTTCTTTGACTGAGCGCCTTTAAAAGAACTGGCTCCCTAATAGGCCCTAAGTCTTTTTGCACCAATCATGTTTTGAGAATGCGATTGCTCTGCTCTCATCTGTTGTGCTATGTAGGTGCCTACGACTCTTACGAATTAGCTTTGATTTATGACTTTTCAGGCTATAGACCTATGGCAAATGGTTGTTGCCCGAAATTGGGTGATGGCTAGTTTCGTTCATCGTAGGCCATAAAATTATATCCACCTGTGGCTTCTGTGGTATCATCATTTTCCGAGAGCAAAAGTCCGCATAACGGTCGATCAATGAAAACTTGAAACAATTAATCATCACCATCATCATCATCATCATCGTCATCGTCATCGTCATCGTCACCGTCGTCGTCGTCGTCATCGTCATCGTCGTCATCATCATCATCATCATCATCATCATCATCATCATCATCATCATCATCATCATCATCATCATCGTCACCACCACCACCACCACCAACGGCTTGCGGGGGAGGTCTACTGTACACATGCATTTGGCATGCACACGTGACAGACCATGCATTGAATACATGTGCATTGTACATGTGCCAGTATAAAGAGAGAATAAAACCTTTAATACATACAAACAAACATACATACATACATAATTACATATATATATATATACACATACATACATCCATACATAGTACATACATACATACATACATACAAACATACATACATAATACATACATACATACACACATACATACATACATACATACATACAATACATACGTACATACATACATACAATACATACATACATATATAAATACATACACACATACAATACCTACATACATACATACATACATACATACATACATACATACATACATACATACATACATACATATATATATATGCATACATACAAACATACATACAATACATACATACATACATACATACATACATACATACATACATACATACATACATACATATATGCATACATACAAACATACATACATACATACAATACATACAATACATGCTGTTCTGCGCAGGTCAGCGGCCATATTGGTTTGTTTATTAGACCACTCCGTCATTTCGGTGGATTATTTCAACTTTATGCAGAATTCGCGCAGTAATTTCACACAAATTGGAGTTTACTGGTTCTAGGTTCGTGTACCAAACTTATTCGTCGGGTTCGTGAAGGATTTTGCGTTGGAAGGGATTTTGTTCGCAAGTCGTCTTGTGTCGCCCACGTGTTGACGTTAGACGCCTCTTGATGCACACGGTCGAGCTCAACCATCAAGACCGTGCGACTTCACCGCTGTTGTCTGGTGTTTACATCTCGCCGAAGGACGGTTCACGCAGGTCAGTGGAGTTAACTCGATCGGATGTTGTCTCGGGTGGCATTGAAAACTACCAACCGACAAGCAACAAATGCCTTCTACTGTACCCCGCAGTCGATCGAGTTGATCGATCGAGTCGATCATAACTCGGCCAAGTCGAGTCGATCGAAAAATCGTCGACTCGATCGACTTGAAAGTCGAGTCGATCGTGAGTCTTGCCAAGTCGAGTCGATCGAAAAATCGTCGACTTGCAAGTCGAGTCGATCGTTATTTCATCGACTCGACTCGACTTAGAAATATTTTACTTAGGCCTACTTTTTCTTGAAGACTCAAAGTGACCTACCGGTACAAGATAAAGGCTAAGCTTGATGACGTAATTCAATTTTGGCACACAAGTACAGCAAATGAACCTTTTGGCAGTGTTGGCGATTTCGTGTTAGTGAAACTGTGAAAGTTGACTATAGACGTACGTTTTCGATTTGAGTTGAACGAGTACAGGGACGGATACATAAATTTTGGAAGGGAAGCCAAAACATTGGGTCTGGAGCCGACAAAAATTCCGTCGAAATTTTTTTAGTCTTTCGCCCAAAAAACTTCTAAAAACCCGTGGCAACTCAGGTTATTTTAAATCTGATGACTTTTAGTCATGTGCTACTTTCTCATCTTCCTGTTCCCGTTGCGTTGATTTACAGCATCTTGAAATTTGATGGAGGAGGGGAACTTCTATGCAAATCTCTGAATGGAGTGGGGACTGTGGAGCATGGCCGGATTGCCTCCATTGGATCCACTCCTGAATGCGCATGATACAGATCTACTATTATGTGTCTGTATAATTATATGTAGATGTTAATTTTAAGAATCAAAACGGGGCCCTTTTATGACGTCACTTCGATTATGATACAATTCTGCAAATAAATAAGTTCACTGAGAAACGAAATTAGGCCTATTGTGACGTCATTTCGATCAGGATACAGATCTACTATCATATAATTTTATTAATTTTGAGAATACAAAACTAGGCCTTTGCTTATTGTATCGTCACTCTGATTATGATACAATTTTACTATTATATTAGAAATTCACTTCGAGAATTAAAAAATCTAGGTCTATTGTGACGTTACTTCGATTATGATACAAAATGTACTATTATAGAAGTGCATTTTGAGAATATAAACAAAACCTATTTTGACGTCACTTCGATTATGATACAAATTTTAATGTGCTAGGCCTAATATAGAAGTGCATTCTGAGAATATAAACAAGGCCTATTGTGACGTCACTTTGATTATGATACAAATGTACTATTATAAAGGTGCATTTGGAGAATATAAACAAGACCTAATGTGACGTCACTTCGGTTATTAAACAGATCCACTAGTATATAATGTTCATTTTGCGAATATAAAGCGGGGCCTTTTATGACGGCACTTCGATTATCATACAATTATAGCCTACTATTAAATAGGTTCACTGAGAAAACGAAATTAGGTCTATTGTGGCGTCATTTTGATTATGATACAGATCTGCTGTCATATTATTTCATTTTCATAATACAAAACTGGAGTTGTTTAAACGCAACATCGCTCTGATTATGAAACAAAGCTATCATTACACGTCTAGTATGAGAATATAAAAACTAGGCCCATTGTGACGTCACTTCGAAAGTACATTTTGAGAGTATAAACTAGGCCCATTGTGACGTCACTTCGATCATGACACAGACCTACTAGTAAAGAAGTTCATTTTGAGAATTGTGACTAACTTCGATTATGATACAGATCTACTATTATAGAAGTACATTTTGAGAGTATAAACTAGGTCTATTGTGACGTCACTTCGATTATTACACAGGTTTACCGTAATAATTATTGAAGTTCATTTGCAGAATCTAAAACGAGGCCTAATGTGACGTCACTACGATTACAGTGCAAATCTACTATAAATTCACTGAGAATACAAAATTAGACTTATTGTTACGTCAGACACATTATGACACAGATCTACTATCGTATAATTTCATTTTGAGATCACATAACTGCAGAGGTGAGCAAGAGACAAAACTAGGCCAAGTCAACGCGAAGTCGACCGAGTCGATCGTTGGCCGAGCCAAGTCGATCGAGTCGTCGAGAGGTCGGCGAGTCGACGAAGTCGATCGAGTCGATCGTCGCGCGAGCCAAGTCGATCGTAGCCCACGACTCGATCGACTGCGGGGTATACCTTCTACTGTGCAAACCTTGTGCCCGACGATTGGCCGGACGCGCGCATCATCTTCAACCAGCGAGGAGCTTCAGTTTCGTCAGCGTTTCGTGTTTGCGAGCCCTGTCACCTGTCGCCGCTCTACTCTATTGACGCAACCTGTACTAGAGACTCTGAACATTCACACCATCTGTAGGCTGTTGACGAGATTCCGTTGGATGATTCTACGTGTCTGCGAGGGATCGCCACTGATGACTGTTTCCGGTTCACTGTGACTTATTTTGCTAATTTATGAAATTTTCTTGCTGTTATGACACTTAACATCATTTCGGCTAGTTAGCGCAGAGAGCGCCTCTGAGGAGATGTCTTGAAGAGGCGCTATATAAATACTTTAAATAAATAAATAAATAAATAAATAAATACATACATACATACATACATACATACATACATACATACATACATACATACATTCATACATACATACATACATACATACATACATACATACATACAATACATACATACATACATACATACATACATACAATACATACATACATACATACATACATACATACATATATGCATACATACAAACATACAAACATACATACATACATACAATACAATACATACATACATACATACATTCATACATACATACATATATGCATACATACAAACATACATACATGTACAAATTGTACATCACTAAACACTACACTGTCATCGGTTGCGACATCGTCACCGAGTCGTATTTAGAAACCTCTGTAGAGGTACAAATCACTCGAAATATATAATATCCTAAATTTATTTTTAAAACGTAACTTTACGACCATGTCCTTTTGAATTGAAAAGCTTTCGAAAGAAAAAACCTCCTGACACTTTTTCTTCACTACGCGCTTCTTCGTCAGCTTCGCCGTTATCATAATCTGCAATTTTGTCATTCTTGCCGTCTTCATCTTATTATTAAAAAGAATAATGAAAATACTATGAAGAGCAACTTTATTAATGACTTTCACCGGTGTAAGGATTTGCTAATAACAGGCAACAGGAAGCTAAAAGCTATTATGAAAATTAAATAAACTGCCTTTGTGTTAGTAAGTAAGTAAGTAAGTAAGTATATACTTTATTGAACCGCTGGAAACGCACCGCGGGAACAATGGACAAGAACAGAATAATTAATGCAAGTACAATCAAGACAAATAGAAATAATTATGCAATTCAATAAACACATTATACAATTACATAATAGACATGTTGTGAACTATACAGGAGAGAACTTAGGCTAGACAGGGAAAAAATGTAATGTCACTTGAATAGCATCCGTGTTATAAAGCCACATCTGGTTAGTGCGTCTGCATGAGGAATCTCACGGTTATGAGAACGAGGACGGAGTGAGTAGGTAGCATTTTTAATGGGAGGTAATAGAGGAGCAAGGACGTGGCTTGGGTTGTAGAGTACAAAAGAGAAGAGGCAGCGTGACCACAGAGGTCATCGAACGACTTCTGGTCGGCAGGAAGAAAGTTGAGCCGCACCATTTTCTGTATTATTGCATTAATACGCGCGCGCTGACCAGAATTAGCAAAGCCAAACCAAGCAGAGGAGGCATACATAAGGCGAGCCAATGTGGTGGCCTGAGCCTTAATGCAAATCCGGTCAATATGGGGGTCAAAACTAAGTCTATCCGTTAAGGTTACTCCAAGAATAAGAGACTCAGAAACTCTACTTATTCCACGTATAGGTGAGGGGAGGTTGAGTAATTTAGAGCGCGGACGCCTAAAGATCATCTCTTTGGATTTATTGTTGTTGAGTTTAGGATTACAAGAAAGTGCCCAATTTGCAATATTTTCAAGTTCAAAAGAAGTGGTATCTATAGCGGAGGCAGGTATAAGAATGTAACTGTACAAAATTATTCACATTAACTGTACGATTAGGATTAGCCATACCAAGAAATTTATCTGATTTGATTGGTTCATACTGAAGGAGAAAAGACTGTAAGATAACAATGTGAATATGCAATAGATTTTTTTATTAAAACCAATCGATGAATAAGACATTTAAAGTTCCGTGAAGTTTAAATACGACATCTTTCACATCGTCTCCTCTGTTTTTCATGTTCTGTCGTCTGCTCTCACACAAGAGTTCCGTAGCAGGAAACTGCGTCAGTACACGGTTCATGAGGGTAAACGTTTGGTATAACGCTCACTTGAGACGTAAATATCAAATTTCGTCCCTGCGGACCTGCCCATGTTCCCTACACCAGAACAATGAAATCGTTAGAAAGAAAACCGCTACAAACAATGACATGCTATCGGTCAAATTATCAAAAGCAGCAATTGAGTTAGAAAATTCTACATTCTGTCAAATTTCTAGACATCGTACATGACCTGCAATAACCTATCTTCAGCTGTTTATTTGAAAATCAAGTACCTACCTGAAAGTTTAATCTACGTCAATGGATATCTATAAAGCATAGTTGTAAAAAACGTTTTTTTCCGTTTTTATTCTCTCCCCAAAAACGTGGTTTTCTCGTTTTTTATTTTTCCCATCGGTTTTTTAAAAAAATTTTATTTAACTTTATTTATTCATTTACTTTCTGTTATTATTTTCCTTAATTTTAATTTTTTCTGATATTCCTTATGTTTCCGCCAACTCTCAAGAATTCAGCTAACTAAAGTCATTATTTCATCGTTTAACATCATCATTTAAGAGATAGCCTGCGTGTAGTAGGTTCCTAATCAATGTTTTCAAGGTTAAAACGTGGTTTTAGATGTAGCAAAGTCAAATTATTTACCGTTTCCGTTTTTTATCGTTTTTTAGTCGTTTTTTATTTTTTCGAAAAAAGACGTTTTTTACCGGGTTTTTTTTCCGTTTCCATCGTTTTTTTTTACATCTATGCTATAAAGATTAGTTCAAGTTACCTCAAGGTAGAAACCAACCCATTCTCCCTCCTCCTCTTCCGCCTCCACCCGATAAGCCCCAGCGCCCTGTGAACAAAATCAAATACATAGCAACATTTTCAACTCTTGTGTGGCGTTCCTTTAATTAGAGACACACAGATATCTTGGGGTTGACAGTAGCACGTGTACGTAACCATACAATACACACAAGTCATTCATCGGCTATTAGCTTTTTCAACCTTATCATGATCTTGTTCTGATCACAATTGTTATGATCCTGGAGTGTTAATAGAGTTAGTTATAGGCCTACTCAGCTTCTTGCTGAAGTGCCAACTTACAGGCCTAAGTTTTACTGAACAATCACACGTGGAGATTACTGCAGATTATTGCAGAGTCGTAAGAGATTGTTTGGCATACAACTATCGTGTTTAAGCCATGCCGTTGGTCTTCATGAGGCTGGTCTACACGAGGCGGTCTTGTGTGGCACTGAGAAATCTTGAAGATTTAACATTACAAGTCTTAGGAGCGCTTGAATCGAACTAGTAACTAGGGTACTACTCATCATCGGTAGAAAAATCATTATTTTACAGCATATGCAGTGATCAGCCTACCAGATCTTCGATGGTGAGATTCTGTATCCATTGGACTGGATGGTCTGAAACTTCATCACCATTTCCTTGGTTCACACGGAAATCGCGTCTAACGGAAAAGACATGAAAAAAACACTGAACACAAAAATTATCTTTTATCACTGTCATTATTATTTATGCAAGTGTTTTAATTATTTTATTTTCACTCGATCGATCGCTGATTAATGATGAGTTCCATTACATTAAACATCTCATTACGTGACATTAAACATCTCATTACATGACATTAAACATCTCATTACCTGACATTAAACATCTCATTACTTGACATTAAACATCTCATTACGTGACATTAAACATCTCATTACGTGACATTAAACATCTCATTACTTGACATTAAACATCTCATTACGTGACATTA
Organism: Lumbricus terrestris; assembly: GCA_949752735.1. Taxonomy (NCBI): domain Eukaryota; kingdom Metazoa; phylum Annelida; class Clitellata; order Crassiclitellata; family Lumbricidae; genus Lumbricus; species Lumbricus terrestris. The sequence goes on from OX457050.1 coordinate 33,036,496, forward strand.
AACATCTCATTACATGACATGATTTTCATTCGTTTTCGAGTAAGAATGTAAGCCTACGTACGACACATTTAATTGACAACGAGTTGCTACACAACATGGTCTAAAAGACCATGGTCTTAAATTCTTAATCACATCATGGTCTTAATCATGCAAATCACAATTCATCTTGATGCAAAGAAACAATGAAATGATGTATAGTTTTTTTCTTAATTAAAATGAATTGACATTAGTAGCCTGCTGTTTCCTCCCCGCGTGCTTCTTTTCCTTTCCTCCCCGCGTGCTTCTTTTCATTTCCTCCCCGCGTGCTTCTTTTCCTTTCCTCCCCGCGTGCTTCTTTTCCTTTCCTCCCCGCGTGCTTCTTTTCCTTTCCTCCCCGCGTGCTTCTTTTCATTTCCTCCCCGCGTGCTTCTTTTCATTTCCTCCCCGCGTGCTTCTTTTCCTTTCCTCCCCGCGTGCTTCTTTTCATTTCCTCCCCGCGTGCTTCTTTTCATTTCCTCCCCGCGTGCTTCTTTTCATTTCCTCCCCGCGTGCTTCTTTTCATTTCCTCCCCGCGTGCTTCTTTTCATTTCCTCCCCGCGTGCTTCTTTTCATTTCCTCCCCGCGTGCTTCTTTTCATTTCCTCCCCGCGTGCTTCTTTTCCTTTCCTCCCCGCGTGCTTTTTTTCATTCAGGTTATGAAACTCTGCCGTAGGCCTATATAAGATGATATGTCAAAAGCAGAATAGATGCCGATTTAATAACTAATTGACAAACTAGTTTAACTGACTAATTGACTGACTGACTGGCTTCATTGTTGATATTATAAATGATTGAAGTCGGACCTGGTGTCGCTTTCTAGAGTGACGGCCTTATAGGCAACGATCTCAAGTGGAGGTGGATTTGAGTGGAGAACGATTTCTCCGCCTACACTTGTCTGTAATGAAAAAAGTATTCGTCCTTAACATTCAACATAGAGATCTAATAATCAATCATAGTTGGAAAAGTTAAATCTACACTGAAAACCTCTGCAGGACTTTTTCTGTTGCTAGTCCAAATTCCAGATGTAGTCTAGTGGCCTAGTAGTGGGATGCTAAACAAATGAGATCACAAAAACAGATCGCATGATACGAAGAGTTTATTTGTATGTGCATCTGTTATAGCACCCCTTCAAGCCCTCTACTCAGAGGCGCTCCCGACTGCAGCGCGAACACTGAATCGGAGTTTAACGCCGAAACGTTGAGCAATTGCGAGTGAATGACTTGCCCAAGGTCCCTACACGGCGACTTGAGGTGGATTCGAACCTCCCTCCCTCCGGCTGCAAGGAAACGAACATACCCCACCCACTACATCACCGCGCCCCACAGGACTTGTACGTCTTGTAGAAGTCTCAGGCACTCGAAGCCAGAAAATGCAACTCAGTCTTCAGCCACACTCATGCACTACCTTCAGAACATAACGCCCAGTGGTTCTCCAATAGTAATCGTGATCATAATCTCCAAATTTATAAAGCGCACTCGAACGCCAAGCGCAAGGCACCAGCTTATTCACGAGCGTTGTGATTTAATCCAATCGCCCGCCATTGGCAAGGAGTTGCGAAATGAAACGATTCGACGTGCAGTATACCGATGGCGTAGAATGGACAACACCAGGGCAGTTCGACAGGCGGATTGTAAAGCAAACCAACATTTTCTCTATATTTACCAGTTAGGCTACATATGCCAAAGCGCATAAATAGAAACAGATAAAACCAGCGTGAACAGAGCTATGTCATTGATTGCGAGCAAAGACAACCCTCAGTGAAGGTCAGGGTTGGAAATAAGTCAGAGTCGTTTGGAATAGTGAACGTGGCATGTGGCCTATCCTATATATATATATATATATACAGATGCCACTTCTTGGTATACCAGTAATAATTATATGCGATATATATATATGGTTTTAGGTACCCGGTAATTAGCCTATAAAGCCACAACACAGAAGATCAATCTCCTGCAGTTAGTGCTATCGATTTTGAAATATGAACGAAGGCCTGTATTGACTTTATCCGCTAATACCATAATAATCCGCTTAATTCCTGAGATCAAGTGAACATCCTACCGGATTAATTTGCCACCAGACGATCGGATACGGTGTACCCTACGACATAAACAGGCAAATAAACAAATTAAGAAAGCTAACAATAAAAAAACAGGTCACGACAATAGAACTAGCTACACCCAGCTGGTCTTCAGACAGCTAATTACAAGCTTCCTCCATCTTCAGTGCTCCGCGATTAGGCCTACTGACCACGTCACCACCCAATACCCATCGGTGCTACGCTGCTGCAAATTGAAATCCGTCGCAGTCTATAAATCTATAGCCCGCCTTCATGGCACAAAGAACAAAAAATAACGAAGGACCATTATAGCATACTGATAAGGACGATCTTTAAAACCCATTCCTGCTTTCGTCCATCATTTATTCGGTCATTTTATTTTATCCGTTTTTCATTCGTTCTTTCGTTTCTCCCTGCGTCCTTCTGTTTGTGCAATCAGTTAGTTAGCTACGTGAACTGCGCTTGCCTGTAGGAAATTCAGCGTGAACGATATCAGTGATTCGGAGATCTGATCTAAGTGCCCTGTCATTGTGTGTCCAGCATTAGGCAGCATTCTGCAAAAGAAACCGAACCAGGATGAATTATAATGTAGTCTTAGAGACAAAATAATGGGGATGGTCAAGAACTCGTCGATCCATTAGCATAATTTGCTTTGCTAACGGGATAACTCGTGCACCGAAGAATGTCTACTAATAATAAAGATGCACACAGACTTATTAGAGAATAATAATTAACAGTAATCATTGCTGTAGATATCATAAAATTATTTATATGTTATCTGCATATCGACCAATTTCAACCATATACATAAACCTACTGTAGATACCAAAACTGTTTCTTTTCTGTAGTTATAGTGTACTGCTATCTAATGGATAGGTTGACGGTGCCGAACATTAATTGTGCTTGCTGAAATCCCTGCTGAAAGACCGTCACGTGTTGGGTTTATGCCCAGCCACTCCGCTTTACGAACTCTGAGACCAATCAATGCCAGAATCCGCAAACTGAATGTTGCGTTTTAAGTAACTTTCAATGCAATTGGCAGAACGATGACAGAGACATTTGCATCTTGACAATTTCCTAAAAAAATTGATAAAATCATCTACTCTATTAGGCCTATACACCGTGATTCAAACAAAATTAAGCCAAACGGTTTTTCATATATCTCCAATGCCTGATGACATATCACGCTAAAAATTTCCAAATATTTAGAGAAGTGGGCAAGAATATTATTCCAAAATTTCATGAGAGAAAGTTAAACGGATGAAAAGATATGAGACTTTCAATATCATATTATGCCGAAATTTCTGTTTACAAGCAATTTTCTGTTAGATTCAATAAAATGTAAGTCACACTGTTTTTCATGGTCCTTCGTTATTTTCCAGATATGTAGAGAATTTAACTAACAATATGATTCCATCAGTATGGTTTGATTATTTAATTAAATAAGATGCTCAAAATGTCCTCCTCCTGCTTGCACGCAAGCCTGGAGGCGCTGGCGCCATTGGGCAACAGCATCGTCGATTATCCTCTGGTCCAGGCCATCCCACCTGTACACTTCCAACAAGCGTTGCTTGTTGGAAGTGTACAGGTGACTAATAGAGAAGCCACAATGGGCCTCACTAGACTGAGACGCTCTATAATTGACCATCTAAGTGACTGTTTTTATTAGATGCTGCTAATCTGAGTTGAGAACTTGACGAGCAGAAAGTCATACGTACGTGAGGTATTTGTTAGGAGACGGAATGTCATTCCACCAGAGAAGGTTCTCATCGCAAAGGAAGAACTCATCACCAGACGAAGAGGTCAGATGGATAGGGATTGTAAATCGCTCACGATATCCTACAAAGCACAAATAATCCTCTACAACATTTCAGCCTCTTTCTATTGGGTGCTTCCAGAAAGAAATGTCATCAGACTCATCGCAATCGCTTTTGTAAGAATTTGGACAAAACACAAAACAGTAGAACGACGACATTTCACCAAGGAAGGTTCTCACTGCAGCAGAGGAAGAACTTATTTACTAGACACAGAGAAAATTGAGAAATTGTTTCCTTGACGCAAACCGCTGACACACTGCAGTCAGGACTGCAAAAATCCATTAACGCAATTGTTCTTTCGTTTGCTTTTGTATCTGTTTCAACTATTGGCTGCTTGCATAGAAATTATGCGTAACATACTGTATGGGTCTTCGACGTCGAATAGACCCTGCGCCTTTGGATTGAGGAAATCCTGTGTGACGTTCTCAGCGTAGTATGGTCCTAAGGCGAAGGACCAAGCACCATCCAAGTTCCGAAAATGGTTCATATTTGTCTACAACAAAGCATCAAGAAATCAACACCTTCTAACATCGATGCGCTGCTGGTACAACGTGGTCCTCTAACTAGAATAGGCCTGCCTATCTATCGACCACCAGCTCAAAGTAGACGGATAAATATTCATATACATGTAGGCCTAAAACGTGTTCGCGAATATCACATTTATCCTGGTTAGTGCTCGATTGCTCTTTGAATGTCTTTATTCTGTTGAATAGGAAGATGTTCTGTTGAGAGAAGGTGGTTCAGTTCGTCCACGTCGTCTCCCCTGGCCAACGGGACCAAGTCCCGACTAAATATGAACCATGGATGAAGAAGAGACCTGATCAGTCGCCTTTTTACCCTTGATCATGAAACTTAAATATGGAAAGCATATCATTATACTTTCGGATCAAAGTCCCGATCACTCAAACAGAGGGAGCTTCTATAGATGAGCGGATTCGGCGTGCTAGCGCATCGCCAAGGCCATAAGTCATTAAGTCAGTAAGTCATTCTGTTGAATTGCATGTGCATTTTTTGATCAGATGAGCAGAACCGAGCTGAACTGAACAAAAAAGAAAAAGCGCCAACCTCTTCCATTTTGAGAAGACTGAAGACAAATGGCATCGCAATGACGACGCGTCGATCTGTGGCCGCAAGACTCCACACCGTCCAACCACGCTGAACGGACACACACACACACGTAACATTAACACTAACACTTGTTAATCAGTACAATACACAGGCTGTCTGTCTGTTTATCCATCTGTCTGTTTGTCTGTCTGTCTATCCACCTGTCTGTCTGTTTGTCTGTCTATCCGTCTGTCTGTTTGTCGGTCTGCCTATCCGTCTGTCTATTTGTCTGTCTATCAGTCTGCCTATGATATCTGTTTGTTTTCAAACAATACAGTCACTAGCATTCCGCCTGAATTGTGTCACTATGGTTTAGTAGTGATATTGATTGAATCAATACATGAGTTATTGATAAAACTGTATAGGCTACCTTGGACACTCCTGTTACTCCAAAACGCTGAATATCCGCTCCTGGGACGTTCTCTAAAGCGAATTCATAGATTGTGTCCAGCCCTCTTTTTGCCGCCTAACCAGACATATATGCAGAAAACACACACAACATATAAAAAGGCCAAACATGCATGGAATACATGCTCAGTAACTGTGAGCATTGTGGAGTTTATTGCTGCAAAGTTTGTGTATCAATGAACCAATGTTGACTCTCTCCAAGCTTATTGCTCATTGCTTTGCTTGCTAAGACATTTCTGCCTTAATGACGTTTTGGCATCATATTCATTGCTTGGCGTAGTGTATTAATAGAAGGCCTGTTACAGAAAGGTCCGTCCGTAATGGGTCAAGCATCTTCTGTTTTGCTGAATGTATTGCTTGATTGTTGGGGCAGAACAGCATCAGGTTCCCATACGGTCTCGTTTGCTGCTACGAGGTTTTTGGACGAATTGATCAAATTTGGTTTGTCCAACGGAAAGGCAGATGAGAAGGACAATGGGCACAGGTTTTTGCAGATGCTGTGTCACTTAGAACAACCTTACATCTTAGACACATGCAATGCTGTTGCATTGGGCAGGACAAAGCAAGACAAGGAATAAGAAAATGTGTAATTATCTTAGCCATATTGTTTTGTCACGTGATTGTGTAGCCCAGGTTGTCAACGCACTACTCTACCTACTGATTGGTGACTGACTACACATCTTCAGATAACAAAGGTTTCTTCAAAATATGGACATTAGACCTACTATTTGGACAGCGTTTACGACAGGCTACCTCTATACATTACGAATATTATCAAAGTGTTTTGTAACGATATCTGATACAAGAGAGGCACAATTTGTTAGAAATAGGCGGAGAGAGAGAGGTTGTGACGTTGGGAGGCGTACCTTTGTCATTGGCATACGAGCGAGAACCCTGTTATCAGGCGTGGGTGAGTCAAGGTAGCTTCTCCATGTCCACGCGATTATCTGATCTTCTATTCGAATGCGTTGCGATGGATCGTCCTGCGTACAATACAATAGAACAGTTAACTTGATCAAAAACGATCAAGGTTTAAGACGGAAGTATTTTGATTCGTCTTCTATCAGATTTCTATAGCGCCATGGCCCATGGTCCATAGTCTGGTAACTGTCTTTGACGTAAGTGTCGCTTTCGACCATGGACGCCGAAAGTGGGTTAAGTGAGCAAATGCCCCTGCAGGGGTCCCAACGACTCTTAACTGCCCGGGTTAGGTAAGCTTATGCTACTACCAGTTGCGTCAGATTGGAGTGGTGTTTCGTTCCTTAACCTGACGCCTATCCACTCTTTTGTTGTCTCTCGTCTGGACTATTGTAGCGCCCTCTATGTGGGTCTTCCGATGACTCGGGTTGGGTGTTTGGATTGGGTCTTGCGCACATCGGCGCGCCTTGTTGGTCGCATCCCAAGATTCGACCATGTAACTGATTATATGCGGGACGTCTTGCATTGGCTCCCTTTCTCACAAAGGGTCACTTACCGGATCTCGTTTTTGGTTTGGCGCTGTCTTGCGGGTGTGGCCCCTGTCTATTTGCATGAGCTCTGTTGCTCCACCATAAGCGTCCAGCGCCGTGGCTCTCTCCGCTCTTCTAAGCAGGCTGAGTTCCTTGTCCCGCGGTCGCGCACTTCTATTGCGCAGCGCCGTTCCTTTTCTGTCGCTGGCCCTGCGACTTGGAATGGGTTACCTGTGGAAGTACGTCGAATGCCTAGACGCCCTGGAGCCTTTGAGACTATGTTCCACTCTACTCTTAAGACTGTTCTCTTTAGCCGTGGTTGGGAGCGCTTCTGAGTAACACTCTTGAAGATGCGCTATATAAATGTCTGAAATGATTGAACGAATTAAGGTAAGTTAGGGCTGGTTAATTCCAGAACAGAGTTAGCCGTGTGCATACCGAAAAGACGATTGGCTGATTTGGAACGTGTTTAACGTAAGCGGTGATGGCTTTCGTTTCGTTGGCGATTCTCGCGATTGCAACGTTGTTCGAGTCGTCTTCCGGTGGTCTGCAAATGCAAAGTCAGGAAATGCGTTCGAGCAATCGTCAAAATTATTGAGACTTTATTATATCGTCCTCAATGATTTCTGATTAATTGAGACTTGGTTTTGGAGCGCCATCGTCCGATGCCTTGTGCATTAAAAACGACGCAACAGAAAATGCAATTAGGATAATGAAGAAACACATAACACAATTAGAATAATGAAGAAAAACATAAAACAATTAGGATAATGAAGAAACACATAAAACAATTAGGATAATGAAGAAAAACATAAAACAATTAGGATAATGAAGAAACACATAAAACAATTAGGATAATGAAGAAAAACATAAAACAATTAGGATAATGAAGAAACACATAAAACTATTGGAATAATGAAGAAACACATAAAACAATTAGGATAATGAAGAGACACATAACACAATTAGAATAATGAAGAAACACATAAAACAATTAGGATAATGAAGAAAAACATAAAACAATTAGGATAATGAAGAAACACATAAAACAATCAGTATTATGAAGAAACACATAAAACAATTAGGATAATGAGGAAACACATAAAACAATAAATTATTAGAATAATGAAGAAACACATAAAACAATTAGGATAATGAAGAGACACATAACACAATTAGAATAATGAAGAAACACATAAAACAATTAGGATAATGAAGAAACACATAAACAATTAGGATAATGAAGAGACACATAACACAATTAGGATAATGAAGAAACACATAAAACAATCAGTATAATGAAGAAACACATAAAACAATTAGGATAATGAGGAAACACATAAAACAATAAATTATTAGGATAATGAAGAAACACATAAAACTATTGGAATAATGAAGAAACACATAAAACAATTAGGATAATGAAGAGACACATAAAACAATTAGGATAATGAAGAAACACATAAAACAATTAGAATAATGAAGAAACACATAAAACAATTAGGATAATGAAGAAACACATAAAACAATTAGTATAGTTTCAAGAGTGATTATCTCCGTTCACCATGAATGCAATGACTGATAATTAATGCGAATAAATATAATAATAACACCAAACATAATAATAATGCTTATTAAGTTAAAGTAATCTGAGGATACCGACGAGTAAGATATCACAATGCAGTAACAACAGATAACATCAGCTAGACTATATTAAGTGCATGGCAGTCATGCAATTCGAGCACTTTTTATGCTGCTCATTTTGCAGTAATTATCTTTCTAATGCGAAAGATAATTATTGTGATCAAACAGACTTGCAAAGTCTACGTGCATGGATTAGAAAAACAGATAAGTAATAAGTCAGAGTTGAAGGGTCAAATGGATCGAGAAGCAAGTATATAATGAAGTGGAGCTGAGATGAAAAGAAAGTAGATCAATTACCAGCATCATCAATGTAGTCAACTCCCTCCAGTCACTGCGGTACAACAACACAACACAATATAACGATACCACAATACATATTGTGCGATACAACAATGCATATTGTGCGATACCACAATACATATTGTGAGACACCACGATTGTACTTAAGGTAAGGATGATCCTGAAAGAACAGACATACAGTCACAACAACACTACACAATGCAACAACACAACACAATATAACGATACAACAATACATATTGTGAGAAACAACATTACATATTGTGAGATACAACAATACATATTGTGAGAAACAACATTACATATTGTGAGATACAACAATACATATTGTGAGAAACAACATTACATATTGTGAGATACAACAATACATATTGTGCGACACCACGATTGTACTTAAGGTAAGGATGATCCTGAAAGAGCAGACATACAGTCACAACAACACTACACAATGCAACAACACAACACAATATAACGATGCAACAATACATATTGTGAGAAACAACATTACATATTGTGAGATACAACAATACATATTGTGAGATACAACAATACATATTGTGAGAAACAACATTACATATTGTGAGATACAACAATACATATTGTGCGACACCACGATTGTACTTAAGGTAAGGATGATCCTGAAAGTCACAACAGCACTACACAATGCAACAACACAACACAATATAACGATGCAACAATGCATATCGTGAGATTCCATGCACGATTGAACTTAAGGTGATCCTGAAAGTTGTAGCTGATCTTTTACATTACGTCACAAATTGTTAGAAGTTTCTTAGACTGACATGTTGTCTTCGTCATCATTGTTGAATCCGATCACGATGCTTAGCAAAGCAAAGTCTGGATAGTCGATCTCATCTGGAACAGCGATTCCCACGAAATGCCACCAGACTGGACGGTTTGTGAAGGTCTCTGGAATCACGCGGCAAAAAATTTATCGACATTATCATAGGGCCAAATGGCCAATAATTGTCACAGCAGGTCATGAGGCCATAGATGCTTTACGAGCTTCAGTCGTGCTGTTTGGATAATCAATGTTTCGGATGCCAGCAACATCAGAAGCTGCTCTATTGCCTGGCAGATATGGTTCCGAAATGGTTAATTAATTTCTAATCTAATTAATTTCTAATCTAATGCTGTCTGACTTCTAAAGCTGCAGCTTCTCTTGTCCATGCGTGTGTGCTGAGCCGCCTTGACTGCGCCTCCATCTTTGCTGGTCTCCCGCGGGTTCGGATTGAGAGGTTGGAGAGGGTCCACCGGGCTGCCGCCATAGGCGCAACCACCCTATGGGACCCACGGGACGCGTCCCCCAACTTTTGAGTGGTCCCCTAACTTTATTATTATGGCCCCCCAACTTTTAGGACGTGATTCATTATGGACCCCCCAACTTTTAGGACGTGATTGCACCTATGGCTGCCGCGCGACTTATTTGCGGGTTCACCAAGTCCGACCGTGTATCCCAATATATGCGCGAGGTCTTGCACTGACTTGCATTCCCGCAGCGCATCTCATTTCGGATGCGCATCTCATTTCTCATTTTCGGATTTCATTTATCATTTCTTCGGTGTGACGATGCTTATCAGGCTGGGCACCCTCTTAGTGAGCTGAGTGAGCTTTGCTTCCCCCTTTCCACTTGCATATAGGCCGCCGCGCACTGCGCTCTGCCGTCCATGGTGACTTAATGGTTCCTTTCACTCGCTCTGCGACAATGCAGAGCCGCTCGTTCTCTGTGGTTGGTCCAACAACCTGGAATGGACTTCCTTTGACTATTCCGGACAAAGTTAATTGCAACTTTATCTCTAGAGTACTGTTCCAAAACTTTTTAGCCTAGCAAGCGCTACAAAAACACAGATCAATTAATATTGATTCAAACCCAATATTTATTTATCTTGCTTATATAAACTGAACTTATGCATAAAACCTTTGCAAAATAAGTTATATGTAGCATGTTGCGTTCTGTCAGTCTGAAGTGCTGATTAAACAAAAATTGAATTGAAGTGGATTGAATTAATGTTGGCCAGTTAAAGGAGTGAGGGTTGGGGAGTGAACGTGACTGTCTGATTTCGCTGTTGTTATCTATTCTCACCACTGATGTAGAGTTGCGACGTCATGTTCAGAATGTAGAGTGTGACTCCATCGTAATTGTAGCTTGTCAGCACAGTCCAACTGAAGTAACCGTCGTCGCTCTGAACGTATTCATCGAGGTCAGTCACGACATCCTGTAATAAAAAGACAGTCTCTGCCAGATTGCCCACGTAAAACTATAGCATACCCATGGTCACTGTGGATGACTGCTAAAAAACATGATTATCAATTCTTATACATCAATAAACACAAGAACATAATATTTCGACCACCTTTAGATTCTATGTTCGGCGTCGAACTTGTCCCAGTCTATTGCTCTCAGAGATGAACCACAAGTTTACAAGGTTCAGTTTAGTGTGTTGACAAGTAATATTACAAGGAACATTTACCTGGTTATTCAACAGACAGTATGCATCATACCAAAATATATAGCCATAGCCTACCATATGCTGCGGCGGACCAACGTTTGGTAGACGCATGAAGTAAACTGATAACTATAAGTAATGCTGTAGTAAGAACGAATGTTCAAATATTCACAATATTTTTATTTTGTCAAAGTCATCTCGACATGCTTGTGTTAGGCCTACCGTCACTAAGTGATTAAGAGGTGAGTGTGCTAAAGCAATTTCTACATTACGTCAGAATCAGCTTAGATTAGCTTAGAGTGATATTACTATCGAAATGCCTCATGAATACCCAGTCGACGGCTAAGATGCCAGCGAACAGACCGACAAAAACTGCCAACGAAATCCTCATTTTCCACTTCGTCTTACTTGGCTGCGAAACAGATAAACAGAGATGATTTCTCTTATTCAATCATATGAAATGTTTTACGACTCTCTTTCGCTTTCAAGCCAATAGAGTCCGATTGCGTTATCACCTCTAGTAATAATTATGAGATAAGAAAAGATAAGCCTATCAGACACATGTTCTGCGATGTTGGTCAGCGGACGCCAGATGCTCTGTTCTCGCCATTTCTTTCGGATCAATAGCAAAATTGCATACGCCCTACATTTAGACATCCTGCTCGACATTGCGATCGCAGCTTCGTAAACCCCGAGTTGCTCCGTTTCGAAGATGGACCGAGTCAGAACTGAGTCTCAATCAAATAAAATAAAATATAAAATAAAAAAAATTTTGGCAACCAAAAACAACCAATCAAATCAAACATCAAAGAAACAAAGTTTGCAAAATAAAACAGTGCTTAAATAATGATGCTAATATTTTCCATTTGGTTGCACATGGGACTCGGAAGGGGTCTTGCAGCCCCGATAGGTGGGTCCCCCGGCGGTTATACCATGATGATGATGGCCATTATAAACTATAGGTTGCCGCAGAGTGGTCCTGACACAATTTATAATGAGTCAAACAACTTTTGAAAAGAAACAGTAAATACCTTATCTAGACAGTAAACGCCTTAACTAAACGCACAGTTACACATTCGATGATCATAGGGCCTTTGACAAAGATTGAGGCACAAAAGTCACTGTTTGGTCGGAATATTGTATGGATAGTAGAAATTTTGATCTAGCCCAAGTTTTCGTTACTAAATTTATTCAAAGTGAGGCATGACCCATGGGATCAAAATAATATATACGGCGTTGTTGCTTAAGCAATGCAATCCAATTTCATTTCCATGATCCACATAATACAATAATTATGGTAATTAGTTAACATTTTGGTGGCTATCAGCACAGAAGGAATGGACACATCATAGGGTCACCTAGTGATCGTGTAGCCTAAAATAAAAAAAAACACTAGCACTATATTAATATTTTCCAAACCCAGATAATTGATACCAATCACCATCCATGCAGGTCCCAAGATGCAGCTGGCCAATTCAGGAAAGAGTAGGCGAGTGCATCTGGGGCATTGCCAGAATCTATGTCGGTGCATATCCATAGTTCGAGTCTGTTGGAGAAGGTTAAAAAGTGACTTAACTGTCATAGGTTACTCTCTTTACCTCATCATATAGTAAAAAGAGAAGTAAAGTTCATCCAGTACCATGTGGAACACAGGGAGGCGCTCATCTCCCTCTCAATAGATTTGAGCCAGCAATGGACGAATCCCAAGGGCCTGGATACGGGGCCAGTGTGTCGCTGGACTTACCGTTTACTTTCCAGCTTACGCGGTACCAAATTATACTGCTTGGTGACAGAGGCACGTGTGCATAAACAACTTGCCTAAGGTCGGTACCCGGAGTCGAACCCGCAACCGCCCGCTCCGTGAGGAAGCGCGTTACCGATAGGCCACCGAGTCGCATATATCCTAAGAATAATGAATAATATAGATCTATCAAATTCTGGTTCTCAACCCCTGCACCCAATACGCGAAATAAAAGTCGATCATTCGACTACGATTACTGAGGCTCATCCTGAAATCACCCGTAAGCACCTCTAGAAAGTCAGTCTGCGTCACAGTATAAGCAGAAGCCTATAGGAATTTATTACTGTGTTTGGACACAAGGAAGCTTTGGACACGATCTTCGAGTTTCCTTACTAGTCGAAAATTTGTGAGTCGAATATTTGGCGCTTTGCCGTTGCCAGAATATAAAGAAACACGCTTTATTTGCAATGCATCCTTTTTCCATCAGTTGAGCATATAATTATGACATGATAAGGTGACGATTCAGTTGCGTGGTGTAGCGAAGCATAATTATAGATGACCGTTGCAACATTCAGTAGCGCGATCGACAGGCATTGTCGATCCAACGATTGCATGGGTTTAGTATACATGAAGTTATGTTATGTTATGTCAGAGAATGTGCTGTTTTAGAGACCAATGTGTGAATTTGTGTCCATGAACTGGTCATCTTTGCGATGTCTGTTTGCATCATTCTGAAATTCACTGAGACGTTTCTTCAGTCAGTCCCGTTAAAAGTTTGTCATTCGAACAAAATCAATAATTGTCAGCTGTGATATCATGGCGTTGAGCTTAGTAAGTTCAGTGCAATAACCCTTTGAGATTCTGTATTATTCTGACTGTCCATCAGAATTTCTACTTATTTTGAAGTCCTGCTTGCATCTTTAAAGATGAGTCTGATCAAGGATCACTGTATTTAACTTATTCGTGCTTTTGACTTTGGCAATAGGTTAATCATCTAGAAATATGTTGATGCAGCTCTATCCTAGTTTTCGTCAATCCACCCACATCATCATTATACTCAGTTTTCACTCATTCGTTCGTTCATTCACTTACAAATTTCTATGATACTACTCTCTCTTTGACCTCAAATGTTTCGAAAAAGCAAGCTCTCTGCTCTCATTTAATGATAGCAGAGAACTAATTTTTTTACAATGCACTTCTATTATGAGTTTGCACTTCCATAAAGATGCCAATCAGAAGAAATCTTATTTGTCCCGAACTGCGTGGGCGATGGCTAGTTTTCATCGTCATACCTTTTAATCCTCTCGAAACGGGCATTTGTCGTTTTTCATTCATTCATTCATTTCGAGAATTTATATAGCGACTCTTCAAGAAACCTACTCAGAGGCGCTCCCAGCCCAGCCGCAGCTAAGAAAGTATTATTTGAGCGACTTGCAAAAGGCAAGTGAATTTAGCCTAGAAGTCGCAAGGTTAGTGGGAGGCCATTCCAGATAGCGGGACCCACAATAGGTAGGCCTATACTGTACATTTGATCAATAAAAAACCTACAACATTTGATCATCACCAATTCATCACCATAATCATGGCATTTTGAGACACTTCAAAGGCAGAATAACAAATGTCTACAAACACTAGTTGCTCTTTCTTGTACTTTGCCTCCATGTCTACTGGAAAATCTCCGAAATGGAAACCTCCCGAAATTCCCCCAGGCTACACCCTTGATCGTCAGCTTTCACCGTCATCATCATTATCATCATCATTATCATCATCAGCGTCGTCTTCCTCGTCAGCATGATCATCATTTAACAATGATGACGAGAAAAGAACAACATTATTAATAGCTTCGACTGCTTTCAGCATTGGTCATTAGCCTAGCTGGTATCAGAAAGTCAAGAACAGTAAATGAAAATTTAGAAAACCTGTCTTCGTTACACGAGTTACTTCTGTATTCACGTTGATTCTAAGATTAGGATTAGCCACAGCAATAAATTAATTTGATTTGATTAGGTCATACTAAAGGAGAAAGAATTATAACACGAGGAAGAGAACTTGTAATAGATCTATTTATTTGAGCCAGATGAATAAGACATAGGCCTATCAGGTTCCGTGTCATTTAAATACGACATCTTTCATCGTCTCCTCTGTTTTTCAGGTTCTGTCGTCTGCTCTCAGACGAGGGTTCCGTAGCAGGAGACGGAGTCAAAACACGGTAGATGAGGGTACGTTTGTGGTATAACGCTCACCTGAGACGTTAGTATCAAACGTCGTCCCGGCGGGCTCGCCCATGTTCCCTACACGAAAACATGCAGTCGTTAGAAAAAAAACCGAAACAATAAACGACAGGCTATCGAGCACAAATTATCCTAGATTGCAATAATCTGCTGGATTTCTCGACATCGTAACACACAATCTGTTGTATCTTTAGATGTTTATTTGAAAATTACCTACCTGAAACTTTAATCTACGTCAAAGGATATCAGATAACTTCAAATTACCTCAAAGTAGAAGCCGACCCATTCTCCCTCCTCCTCTGCCGCCTCCACACGATAAACCCCCAAACCCTTGAAAAACAAGCACATAGCTTCGTATAAGCTTACAACTTGCTTCTTCGTTTGTGACATCCTTTTAATGAAGAAAACACAGATTTGTTGGTTGACAGTAACACGTGCATACATGTATGCATGTATAATAATAATACATGCACAAATCATTCACGGCATTAATTAGTTCTTTAAAACCTTATCATCATCTAATTCTGTTCATAAGTATTATAATCCTTGGGTGTTAATAAAAGTTTGTTATACTCAGTTTCTTTATGGAGTTACATATAAGCGTAGGCCTATCTCTGGTGATATTTTTGGCTGTTTAAGCTGGTCCCCATGACATTAGTCTCCACGACGTTGGTCTCTATGACGTTGGTCTCTATGACGTTGGTCTCTATGACGTTGGTCTCCATGACGTTGGTCTCTATGACGTCGGTGTAGTGTGACAGAGTCTCCTCTAAAAGTCTCCCGCCGGAGACTTTACTTTGAAACAGATCCTTCCCCGGCGGAAATAAATTGCCCCCCTGAGAGTATAATTATTCTGAAAAAGTCTCCGGGGGAGAGAATATTTCCTCCGTCGACGAAATAAAGTCTCCCCCCGTTCTGCGTGAAATGGGCTATTACGGTCGCATAAAATTTATAGAGGAGCAAGCTACGTTGCTAAATTATTTAACAAGAAAATATATAAACTTTTACATCATAAAATTTCTTCCAGTACAGAGTTTCAGCCAGGGGGATACTCTGTTTCGGGGGAGACTTTGTATCGGGGAGAATTTATAAATATCGCTACACGGGCTTTGTGCGGAATTTACCTTACTTATCTGTTCCACCCCTCTGATTCTATTCCACCCCTCTGATCCTATACGGTAACTTGACCCGGACCACCCTGGACTACTCTTACGGACAACCCGGCAACTATGGCAAACTTCCGACCCATCATACGAGAATAACCAAACCTCCACCTCTCGCTATCTCCTTACAGGTCTTTCACTCAAAACTGAAAACATTGCTCTTTCACAAATCCTATCCTGATTCTTCCACTTCTCCTCACATCCCTCGTCATTTCAACTCACCCACCTTAGCCGTCCATCTATCTGCCTGCTTGACTCTCCGGACTTGACCCGCTGCCTATCGATTTTGTTTTGATTAAGCGCCTTGAATAAGCTAGTTCTCGCGACTTGGCTTTTGTGGACGCTGTAGAAGTCTCAAGACTACGATTACGAACCCTTTCGAATCAACGCAGCGCTCGTGAATAAGCCGGTGCCCCGCGCATGGCTTTCGAGTGGCTCTTTAGAAATTGTAAGATTACAATTACGATATGAAGTCCTTGAATGAACGCCACTCATGCGCTGCTGAAAGATCTTCATTAGGCCTATACAATAATTATGGTATATAGTATACGCTGATCAACCAACCAGATCTTCGACGAGAGTCTGTCTCCATTGCACTGGGTGGTTTCCATTTCCTTCGGTCACACGGAAATCACGTCTAACAGAAAATACACGACAAATAAACCGTCTGCACAACATTGAACATAACATAATATTATTATCTTTTATCACTATTATTTTCGCAAGTATTATAATTATTTTTAAGTTTAAGTATTTTATTTTCAAGTATTTTTAACTTTTGGAAGAGAAGGGACACAGCTTGGGCTGAACGAGGATGGACAGACACTGGAGCAAGGGGAGAGTTTCGTGTATCTGGGAGGTCTTATCGATGCGCAGGGGGTCGGAAAAGGACGTTGAAAGAAGAATCGGACTCGCTGGAGGAATATTACAGAGATTGCATAGGATCTGGAGATAAAAGGAAATCAGCAGGATCACCAAGGTGCGAATATATGAGACGTTGGTGCTGAGCGTACTGTTATATAGTCTAACTCAGAGACCTTGAAGGTATTTGAATTGACGTACCTGCGAAAGGATAGAGGGGTCACAAGGGTGGTAAGGATTAGGAACACGGAAATACGCAGCAGACTGAAAATCCAGCGAGACATTGTTGACAGGATACAGATCAGAAGAATGCGGTACTTCGGACATGTCGTCAGAATGCAGAGTGGAAGATACCCAAAGGTGGCACTTCAAGGATATGTGCATGGGAAGAGGAGAAGAGGCAGACCTAGGAAGCGATGGATGGATATGGCGGAAGAGGACTGCCTGAGGATGGGATTATTCGTAGGAGAGGCGACGAGCACAGGACAGGGTCAACTGGAGACTATCCTTAGAGGAGCGGCTGATGCGGGCGGAAGCTTCGCCAGGTTCATAAGTAAGTATTTTAATTATGTTATTTTTCACTGTTGCTCGATCGCTCACTAATTATCATTTCCATTGCATTAAACATCTCATTGCATATCAAGATTGTTCCCAGTAACAACACAAGAGACAACGTTTTGCTGTAATTCATAGACAACGTGGTGCAGTACAACATAGTTTTAAAGAGCTAATCATGCAACTCACAAATCATGTTGTCATTCGAAAGACAAAGAATTGTGCTTTTTTATAATTAAAATAAATTGACGGAGCTGTTTACAGTGTTCAGTAGCCTACTGTTTCCTCAGCGCTTGCCTCTTTTCATTTAGGTTATGAAATTCAACCGTACAGCCTATATTATAGACTATGATGATGTATGTCACATTGTTGTCACAAGTATCAATGGATGCCGATTTAATAACCAACTGACTAAAACCGACAGTTGGACGGACTGATTAACTGGTCCGATTTTTTTAATATTAAACAAATAATCGAGGTTTGACCTGGTGTCAGTTAAGAGAGTGTCGGCTTGATAGGCAGTGATGTCAAGTGGAGGTGGATTTGTGCGCAAAATGATTTCTCCGCCTCCAATTGTCTGTAATGAAAAAAGCATTCGTCCTTAACATTCACCTTAGAGATCAAATAATCAATCAAAGTTGGAAAAGTTAAATCTGCACTGAAAACCTCTGCCGGCCTTTCTCTGTCGCTAGTCCAAATACCAGATGTAGTGGGATGTTAAACAAATGAGACCATAGAAATAGACTGGACGAAACGAAGAGTTGTACGCATGTAGAAGTCTCAGCCATTCGAAGATACACAGAATCTAGCTCAGTGTTCATGCCCACTTTGATGTTGCCTCATGCGCTACCTTCAGAACATAACGCCCCACTGGACTCTCCAATCGTATACTCGTAATCTCCAAATTTCTAAAGCGCAAATCGAAAACCAGGAGCAAGGCACCAGCTTATTCACGAGCATTGTGATTTAATCCAATCGCGGTCAGTGGAGAGGAGTTTGGAAAGGAAGCGATTCGATGTGCAGTGTACCGATAGCATCAGGTCAGTTCAACAGACAATATAACTTTGTAAGGTAAATAAATAATGTATTCCTTTGTAGCCTATATAAATCAGGGTGACACTGTTGACACACCAGTTAGGCATGTCAAAGCGCATAAATAGAAACAGACAAAACCAATGTAGGCTAAACCGATCTATGTCATTGATTGCCAGCAAAGAGAACACACGGAATAGAGTTTTATCATCCTTCAGTGCTAAAGCGAATGGATGTTGTATAGGGCGTAAGTAATCGCAGGTCTTGCTCAAGTGGAAAAGGTTTCTCAGGACGTGCATGAGATTTTGCATTACTGCACGAAGCAGGTCGACATCAACTCCAGCAGCTAACTTTTCCAAGGTTGGGAACGTCGCCGAAAAGGATCCCGAGTCGTTGCATCCGGTTCAGCAATCGCTCTCATTTAGCTCTGTATAAATTAATTATCACCCATGCATGTCAAACCCAGCATGACAGACAAAAGCGAAGTGAAACAATGTTCGCCGCTAGCCATGGCTTCTTGCTAGAGAACACTGTTCGGCTTCAATTTGGACTAGAGTGTCCCGTCTGTTTGCCGCTGGCCTTGATCACCTTGTTCGCGATCTTTTGATGACCTCGTCATTCTGTGACCTCGGCGCTTAGCCTTCTGGGTTTGTGCGTTAACATCATCGATTTCTCTGAAGGACTGAGCTGTCCTGCGCATCATGGTATTTGATTTCTCGCTTTTAAATAGTGTATGAAGAGTTCATTAAATTGTTCATTTTAAACCCAGGATTCATTTCTACTTTCTACCGAAACGAACCAGCAAACAACTTACATACATACATGCATGCATACATAGCATACATACATGCATGCATACATAGCATACATACATACATACATACATAAATACATACATACATACATACATACATACATACATGCATAGCATTGCATACATACATACATACATACATGCATACATACATACATACATACATACATACATACATACATACATACATACATACATACATACATACATACATACATACATACATACGTACATACATACATACGTACATACATACAATGTATGTATGTACGTATGTATGTATGTCATACATGCATACATAGTACATACATACATTGTGGCGCATTGGGGTGCGGTGGTGTAGTGGTGGCGTCGTTGCCTTGAAGCCGGAAGGTTCGAGATTCGAATCAGCCTCAAGTCACCGCATAGTATAGGGACCTTGGGCTAGTCCTTCACTCGCAATTGCTCAGCGCTTCGGCGTGAAACTCTGATGTAGTGTCCGCTCTGGAGTCGGGAGCGCCTCTGAGTAGGGTGCTTGAAGGGGCGCTATAACAAGTGCACATACAAACAATATATATACATACATACATATATGCATAGTTGCATACATGCATACATGCATACTTGCATACATACATACATACATACATACATACATACATACATACATGCATACATGCATACATGCATGCATGCATGTATGTTAGCATGTTAACATACATACATACATACATGCATGCATGTTCATTACATACTTGCTTGCTTGTTGCTTGTATGTGCACTTGTTATAGCGCCCCTTCAAGCTCTCTCTACTCAGAGGCGCTCTCGAATGCAGAGCGGACACTGCATCGGAGTTTCACGCCGAAGCGCTGAGCAATTGTGAGCGAAGAACTTGCCCAAGGTCCTTACGCGGCGAGGTGGATTCGAACCTCGAACCTTCCGGCTTCAAGGCAACGACGCCACCACTACACCACCGCGCCCCACGTACATACATGTATATACATACACAAATACATACATGCATGCATGCATACATACATACATACATACATACATACATACATACATACATAAATACATGCATACAAACATACATACATACATACATACATACATACATATATACATATACATACATATACATATGCGGACAATGGTTTTAGGTGGGCCAGCCCGGTAATTCGAAAGTTTACTGTCACAACACAGAAGATCAATCTGCTGCAGTTAGTGCTATCGATTTGAAATATGAACAGAAGACCAGTATTGACTTTATCCTCTAATACCATAATTATCCGCTTAATTCATGAGATCAAGTGAACTTCCTACCGGATTAATTTCCCACGAGATACTCGGATACGCTGAACCCTACGACATAAATAGGCAAAGAAACAAATTAAGAAAGCTAAAAATTAAAAAACAGGTCATGACAATAGAACTAGCTTTTCCCGGTGTGTTTTCAGACAGCTAATTACAAACTTCTTCCCTCTTCAGTGCTCCGCGATTACTGACCACCCAATACTCATCGGTGTTATGGGTGAATCGAAATCCGCCGCAGTCTATAAGTCTATACATGGGCGGAGACTTTGGCGGATTCTTGCAGGGGACGAAAACGAGAGGCCGAAGATTTTGAGCGGACGAATGGGTGAGTGGCCGACGAAATTTTCCATCTTTTCGCCAGCAAAATTTTTTTCGGACGACCATTTTTTTAGTCATCACCTTGTTCGAAGATCTCTTCTTCTATCTGCTAACGTCAAAGTGTGTTTCGTGAAGTGTGTGCGATTGAAGGGGGGACAAATGCATGGGACGTCCACCCACCACATCCATTGAGGGGGACCGTTCCCTACCTCCCCTAAGTCTCCGCCCATGAGTCTATAGCCCGCCATCATGGCACAAAGAATCAAAATAACTATGAACCATTATACTCGTAAGGAAGATCTTTAAAACCCATTCCTGCATAATTCGTTCATTCATTCATTCGTTCATTTCATTTGATCCGTTCTTCCTTCGTTCTTTCGTTTCTCCCTGCGTCCTTCTGTTTGTACAATCAGTTAGTTAGCTAAGTGAACTGCGCTTGCCTGTAGGAAAGTCAGTACGAACGATATCAGTGATTCGGAGGTCTGATCATAGTGCCCTGTCATTGTGTGTCCAGCATTAGGCAGCATCCTGCAAAAGAAAGAGAACCGAAAGCAAAACGATATAGTTTTAGATACAAAATATGGTGATGGTCAAGAACTCGATCCATCAGTAAAACTGACTCACGAACCCAGCGTGCACCGAAGATATTCTTCTAATTAAAAATCGCACACAAACTTATTAGAAAATAATTTACACCTACATTTCGACCAGGTTCAGCCATATACATAACTAGCTGTGCTCCCAGGCATTGCCCGGGATATTTAGGGTTTTCGCCCCGCCCCCCAAGTCCGAACGTGGCTATTTCAGCGATTAAAAATATCGGGCTAGCACGATCCGTCCACGGGGACCTATATGGCGTGGCGTCCATTCAAACAGGAGAGTGGTGGTGAAGAATCTCACCCGATCAAATTTATTGAAAAATGAACATGGTCTAGGCCATAGACAGCCGCTATTTAAAATCCGATTACATTTACATTTCCAACCTTCCGATATTCAGCTCACATTGGACATCGTCATTTAATAAATATAATTGCAAATTGGTCTGCTATGTTTTATCGCCATTGACCACGTGACGACGATACGGCTAGAAATGACGTCAGAATGACGTCGTCGAAAGAAATTAAACTTCGGAAAGAATAATGCAGCCTACTATCGTTGCAGCGTGGTTGCAGTCTAGGGCGGTTAATGGCGTCTAGCCTAAATTTCGCGTAGGTTTCCATATCGAAACTTAGATGTCCATAACTCGGGTTTTAAAGTGAATTGTGAGCTGAAAATAGTCGCGATGACCTACAAATTCGCATAAGAAGATTTTATAAATTGTTTCGTGATTGAAATCCATTCGGTTTCAGAGCCTTTTCCCCGGACAGACATAAATATTATACACACAACGCGACATCGCCGCAAAATCGAACTTTGCTTTATAGTTTAAGATTAATAGATTATATACCGAAAAATGTTTCTTTTCTGTATTTACAGAAAGTTTATGCGTGCGTTTCTGTACCGGGCATAGAATATCGTGGAGCTGGAAGCGTCAAAAATGGTCTTAGAACGGAGCAAATGGTTTACTAGACCTGACATTAATTTCGTTTGCACTTGTTGCAAACTTTTGCTTCTCTCGCAGACCTTAATGGTGTCTGACTGATATGGAAGCCACAATGGGATTCATAATACAGAGGCCCTCTATAATAATATTGACCGTCTGAGTTATTTTTTTTATTAGATAAGCTTACTGTTAATCTGAGTTGAGAACTTGACGAAAAGAGAAGTCATACGTACGTGAGGTATTTGTTAGGAGACGGAATGTCATTCCACCAGAGAAGGTTCTCATCGCAAAGGAAGAACTCATCACCAGATGAAGAAGTCAGATGGATAGGGATTGTGAATCGCTCCCGATATCCTACAAAAGACAAATAATCTTCTACAGCCTTTCAGCCTCTTTCTCTTTGGTGATTCCAGAAATAAATGTCATCAGACTCATCACAATCGCTTTTGTAAGAATTTGGACAAAACACAAAACAGAAGACGACATTCCAACAAAGTAAGTTCTTATTGCATCAGAGGAAGAATTCATCACCAGGTGAGAGGTCAGATGTAAAGGTCAGATGCAGCAGAGGTCAGATGCAGAGATCATATGCAGGTTTTTTTCTGGTAGACATTACTTGTTTCACCTTGGCTGTAAAATCCATTAACGTAAATAGTTCTCTCGTTTGCTTTTGGGTCTATTTAAAGAAACGACTGCGTTGAAGGCACACGTACTGTAGGGATCTTCGACGTCGAAGAGACCCTGCGTCCTTGGATTGTAGAATTCCTGTGTGATGTTCTCGGCGTAGTATGGTCCTAAGGCGAAGGACCAAGCACCATCCAGGTTCCGGAAATGATTCATTAATGTCTACGACAAAGCATCAAGAAAATCGTTACCGTACTTCAGTTCAGTCTTTCAGCCAACACCTCCTAACATCGATGCGCTGCTGGTACAACGTGGTCCTGTTACTAGAATTCCGAATAGGCCTGCCTATCTATCCACCACCAACTTAAAGTAGACGCATAAACATTCATGTAGAACGCTTTGGCGAATATCTCAGTCATTCTCGCCATTGCGTATTTTTTTGGAAACATTGAATGCCTTTGTTCTGTCAAATTGTTTTTTTATTTGATTAAATTGAAGAAGACGACTAAGCTGAACTGAGTAAATGGAAAAGCGCCAACCTCTTCCATTTTGAGAAGACTGAAGACAAATGGCATCGCAATGACGACGCGTTTATCTGTGGCAGCCAGACTCCACGCCGTCCAACCACGCTGAACAAATACACAGACGTAACATTAACACTTGTTAATCAGTAGGCTTACACAGGCTGTATGTCTGTCTGTTTGTCTGTCTATCTGTCTGTCTGTCTGCCTGTCTGCCTGTCTGTGATAATTATCTGTTCGTTATCAAACAATAAAGCCACTAGCATACCACCTGAATTGTGTCACTACGGTTTAGTAAGCTTAGTTATATTGATTGAATCAAAACACGAATCAGTCACAAGTACCTTGGACACTCCCGTTACTCCAAAACGCTGAATATTCGCTCCTACGACGTTCGCTGCAGCGAATTCAGAGATTGTGTCCAGTCCTCGCTTTGCCGCCTAACCAAACATATGCAGAAAACAGAAAACAAGCACAATACCGTAGCCTATATAAAAATAGGTCAAAATAAGCATGCGTTACATAGGCCTAACTCAGCAATTTGCTGCAAGTTTGTGTATCACTGAACCACTGGCGAAGAAGAAGACTTAGTGGTCCGTCCGTAATGGGTCAAACATCTTCTATCCACTGAATGCATTGCTTGACTAGGCCTATTGAGGTTTTTTGAAGAACTGATAAAATTAGGTTTGTCCAGCGGAAAGGTCGATCAAAAGAAAAAGAGACACAAAGTTTTGCAGTGTTATTTAGAGCAGCCATCCATCAAATTAGACATTCATTCACTGCAGTAATCGTAATCGTAATCGTAAACTTCAAATTTCTAAAGCTCCACTCGAAAGCCAAGCGCAGGGCACCAGCTTATTCACGAGCGCTGCATTGCGTTAGAAGGGTTGTCCGTGAGAGTAGTCCGTGGTGGTCCGGGTCGAGTAGCAGGGGCAGAACAAAGAAAAACAAGAAATAGGAAAATCTGTGATGATCTTAACCATAATTATTGTTGCCACGTGACTGTGTCGCCTAATGATCTGTCAACGCCAGTGGCGGCGCTAGGGGTTAGGCCTTCATTAAGGGGGCTAAGCCCCCTAATGAAGGCCATCCATTTTTTTCGCCATGTAAAAATTAAAAAAATTGACGATTAACCCCTTTAGCCCCCCCAAAACTGAAATCCTGGCGCCGCCACTGGTCAACGCACTATTCTGCCTGCTGGTGATTAGTGACTGAATAGCCTACAACTCTTCAGGTGACATTAGTTCCTTCAGGATGGAGACACTAGATCTATTCTTTGATCACAGGATCTAGTGAAACAACGTTTGCAACATGATGTTTATTACAAGTTAGAATAATAATAATCAAAGCATTTTGTAACGTTCATATGATGCAAAGTACTATCGTAGGCACAACTTGATATAGAGAAACGGTGAGCGAGCGGAAGAGGTTGGGCGACATGTACCTTTGTCATTGCCATACGAGCGATGACTCTGTTATCAGGTATAAGCGCGTCAAAGTAGCTTCTCCATGTCCACGCGATTATCTGATCTTCAATTCGAATGCGATGCGATGGATCATCCTGCATGCAATAATATAAGAGAACAGTTAACGTGATCAGAAACGATCAAAGTTTAAGCATGAAGTCTTTTGATCTATCAGATTTATATAGCGCCATGGTGCTCGGCCTGGTCACACTCTTTGACGTAAGTGCCACTTTCGACTCAGTCCATCTTGCTCCAACGTCTCTCTATTTGCTTTGGTTTGGCTGGTATTCCTTTACTCCCTGAGAGCAGTAACTGAGCGGTTACAGGTGCCCCTAGATGCCGGTTCTGTGCCCGGCCATCATTTTTGCATATGCTACGACATCGTTCAGCCTTTTATTACGCATTCTTCACACAACTGGCATCGGTTCCTTTCTGCACCAACGTCATGCTGATGATGTGCAGCACTACATCAGTTGCCATCTATAGCCCATAGAGCCTTTTGCATCGATGATGTTTCATGACATTTATGCTATCTCATCTTGTATGACGGTCTCAGGTCGTTTGTGTTTGCGTCAGGGTTTCTGAACGGTCCCTTCGAAGATCCATCTCATCTTACTTTTTCACATATATAATTAGCCTCAACAGCGGTAGGAGTGTGTTTAACATAATATGTACTTGATCAAGCTGGGCATCTGCAACGTGGCTCCTGTCCGTTGTTCGATATAATTGTCTGAAGCTAAGGTCGTCCTTATGAGGATAATACAGTCGGATCAAACGGTTTATTACGGCCTGGGATCTACAGCGTTCCTACTTCCCCAAAAATCCGCCCTGCCGGTGCAACGCATAACGTGCGTGCCACTGTGGTCATCCTTACCACGTCATGTAGGCCTTTTACCTTGAGGCCGCGCGCAGTAACAATTCGCAGGACATAGAGCGACTGTTTTGTCTGAACATATAATGCATGCGGCTTATAATTAATGTGCTGCAAGCCCTATAATGTTCAGTGATGACAAAAACAGAATATTATTTAGACTCCGAACCTGAATAAGACCTTGCACCTCTGACATAGCAATCTCTAGGGTCCCGTCCCCTGACGGTGTACCACAATCACCTGGGTCGTTCTATGGTTACGACTCAGATTGCAAAACTTAGACCTCCTTGTCACGTGATCCAGACCTTCCCTGGTCGTATAAACTTATTATTAATGGCAGGTAAGCTAGGTCTGTGTTAATGATATATCTTACCGCAAAAACGATTGGTTGATTGGGAACTTGTCCAACATAACCGGCGATGGCTTTCGTTTCGTTGGCGGTTCTGACGACTGCAACGTTGTTGGAGTCGGCTATTCCTGGTCTGCAAATGCGTCATGAAAATTGCATTTGATGATCAATCGTCAAAACGTTACCGATTTTATTGCAACAGCGAACTGAACTTCTCGATATTGACCTCTGATTAATAATATTGCGACTTGGTTTATGAGCGCCACCGACCGATTCCTTGTGCATTGGAAACCGACGAAAGAGAAGTTAATTGCTACAAATGCAATATTAGATGAATGAAGGAGCACGTAGCACAATGTTAAAGTTCGGGTCAAGTTAAAGTTTTCTCTGAGAATCTCTCGGGTGTCATATCGTTCGTTTAAGTGGTCATTGCTGTGTTGAGGTAGGGCTATGTATATGTATATTATATATGCATATTATATATATATATAGAAAGTCATTCTTGAAACTATATATATATATATATATATATATATATATATATATATAGTTTCAAGAATGACTTTCTCCGTTCACCGTGAATGCAGTGAGTGATAAGACGAATGAATATAATAATAATGCTAAATACAATAATAATAGTTGCTTATTAACGCGAACTGAGAATACCGCCGAGCAAGATTTTACGATGCAGTAACAACAGATAATACTATTATTATTAGCCAGTTTAGGAGTATACGGTAATCATGCAAGTCGTCCATATTTTTCTGCTGCTCATTTCGCAGTGACCACTGGGAGTGGAAGGTTTCTTACAATTCAACCATCTGGTCTGCAAAGTCATGAAAAGTTCACGGCAATGTGAAAGATAATGATTAAGCAGAGTTGCAAATCCTACGTAGGGAATAGAAAACACTAATAAATAATAGGCCTAAGTCAGAGTTGAAGGGTCAAATGGGTCTACTTATTATTTTTCAGTTTTTCTATTCCTTGGGTAGACTTTACACCTCTGCTTCATCAATGATAAATTATCTTTCGCATTACGAAATTATATGAAGCTGAGCAAGAAAAGTAACTATAGATCTCTTGCCAACCATTGTATTCAACTCATCTAGTCACCACGATATCGCAACACAACATCACAATTCCATCGTACAAAACTGCTCCATTCCTCTATTTTACATAAAGTGACGCCAAGTTATCCTGACAGTTGGAGCTTATCTCTATAAATTAATTTAAATTTGTTAGGAATCTCAGAAACTGACATTTCGTCTTGATCGTTAAATCCGGCAGCGATGCTTAGCACAGCAAAGTCGCGATAGTCGATTCGATCTGGAACAGCGATTCCCACAGTATGCCACCAGACTGGACGGTTTGTAAAACTCTCTGGAATCAGGCAGCAGAAAAAACAATCGACATTGTTATAGGTCCATTGTCACAAGTCATATAGCCATAAATGTGTTACGAGCATCAGTCGTGCTGTTTCCGTCTTATAATCAGTGACTCGGATGCCAATAACGTCAGAAGCTGTTCTATTGCCTGGCAGATACATCGCTTCTTCCGAATTCAGCCTCTCTTTCTGTGCTCGGCTGAATGCGCCAAGAACGAGCGAAAGACAGGCGGCAGATAGATAGATAGATAGACAGACAGACAGACAGACAGACGGACGGACGGACGGACGGACGGAAGGACGGACGGACGGACGGATGAATGGATGGATGTATGGATGGATGGATGGATGGATGGATGGATGGATGGATGGATGGATGGATGGATGGATGTATGGATAGATAAGTAGATGGAAAGACGGATAGACAATTTAAAATTTATATTGGAATTGGACTTAGGATTTTATGCTATTCTAAAACACTTTGACATTGATTGGATATAGAAATTATGTACGTTTGTTTATTATACTTTGTATGTACAACAAAATTCGGATAGCAATTGGTATATTAAAGAATATTCTTATCTTATCTTATCTTAAACGGACAGACAAACACACACGCACATAATATATAGACTGAAAAGTGAAAATTCTATCGCACAACCTGAGCTGCGAATAGAGCAACTTCTGCTTTATAGGATATAGCCTATATCTCGCTTGGGTCTTCAACTTGACTGTATCAATAACTCAATGACTGGCCATCTTAATGTCAGCCTGTTAAAGGGATGAGGGTAGGGGAGTGAACGTGGATGTCTTATTAACGTTTCTTTGTTATCTTCTCATACCACTGATGTAGAGTTGCGACGTCATGTTCAGAATGTAGAGAGTGACTCCATCGTAATTGTAGCTTGTCAGCACAGTCCAACTGAAGTAACCATCGTCGCTCTGAACGTATTCGTCAAGGTCAGTCACAACATCCTATAATAAAAAGACAGTCTCTGCCAGATTGCCGACGTAAAACTTTAGTAATGGTCACAGTGGCAGCTTGCATTAAAATTGGGCTTTCAATTCTAATGCGTCAATTAACACATCTAACCAAAACATAATTTCGACTATCATTGGATTTTATATTCGTTGAGAATTTGTCTTCACTGGTTGAGCTCAGAGATGAACCACAAGGATAAAAGTAGTGTAACCTGTAAGAAAATTTTACCTGATTGTTCAGCATCATAAAAATATATTGCATTTCAGAATCTGCGGACCAACATTTAACAGATGCATGAAATAAACTGATACTTCTTGTAATATTGTCATAAGAACGAATGCTTTAATATCCACAATATTTTTCTTTTTGCCGACATGTGTTACAGTCACTGTGATTAGATCTAAAAGGGACGTGTGCCAAAGGCAATTTCCACATTAGGGGAAGTCGGGGCGAGATGGACCCTTGGGGCATGATGGATCCCGTCAATATAAGGTATATATGATATCGCCACCTATCGAATGAACTTTAATTATTGTAATACTGTTGGCGCTTTGGTGATTTGACCAAAATAAGCGACCGAAACGACATTTTTTCGTTTTTTATGATGAAAAGTTGATTTTCTACCTGTTCGATCTTATTTTCAAGAAACAGTTATTTGCTAAGTATTCAATTGCACATTGTCACAGGCTTTTGATGCAAGTATATTTGGTTAAACACCCTTTTCTGCCGTATTAACGAATTCAGTATTGGCAGGATACCCAGTAGATTGAATTTTTAATTGGTGAAAAGTTTATACCTTACGCATGGGGGTGAGTTGGATCAGTCACCGACGGGGCAAGACGGACGTTGTGATCCATCTTGCCCGTTTGTGTGAATGTTTCCTGTGGTTCGAATTTTTTCATCCAATTTCACATGTTAATTAATTATTATGTTATTATTACTGTAACAATAATTGTTGGATACAATAATAATGACAATTAACGCCAAAGACATGATTGCAGTGGTCTATCTTGTTCCACCGTGGGGGCAAGATGGACCACTAAAATCGCCTAAAATCGAACAAATCTAGTCCAATGTAACTTCTGCTTTATTCTCACTGTTTTACATTATAGACGATCACATTTATGCATAAAATTGTATTCTGCATGTGATCAGAACATGCTATGATGAAAGACTAATGCGTGGGGCATGATTTATTAGATTGGTCCATCTTGCCCCATAGTGGGGGCAAGACGGACCTTTACGACTAAGTTTTTAAATTTAAAAAATCTTTTTATCAAAAAGGGATGCAATTAAATTTGTGTTGCCCTTAGCTAAGGTACTGTATAAGCTACAAGTACCAAAAAATTTGTGCCCGTGAAGCACGTTTATGGTGTCTCAAACCCAAAAATCCGTTACGGGGTCCGTCTCGCCCCGACTTCCCCTACGTTTGAATTAGCTTAGATTAGCTTAGAGTTAGATTACTATCGAAATGCTTGAATACCCAGTCGACGGCTAAGATGCCAGCGAACAGACCGACAAAAACTGCCAACGAAATCCTCATTTTCTCCCTTCCTTACTTGGTTACGAAAGCCGATGATCAACAGAGATGATTTCTCTTATTCAATAATAAGAGACGTTTTCCGACTCCTCCCCTTTTTTCAAGCCAATAGAATCCGATTGCGTTATCACTATGTCCGGTGGTCAGATACGTACAGAGATATTAGACACATGTTCTGCGTTTTGGGTCAGCAGACGCCAGATGCTCTGTTCTCGTCTACTTCTTTCTTATCAGTAGCAAAAGCATTCTAAGAAAAATCGGCGGCGGCTGCGCCCTCAAAATGTCGGCGTCGGTGGCGCGGCGCGGCGTCATGGGAACGCCAGAACGGCAGGGAAAAATTATGGCCGGGCAAAGTTTCTGACAGGGCAAAATTCTGGCAGAGAAAAGTTCTTGCAGGAAAAATTCTGGGATGGCAAAATTCTGTCATGATAAAAGTTCTGGCAGGGTAAAATTCTCACATTACCGTATACATACAACTAACAGCATAGACCTAACTGTCGTTTTATCGCTTTCCAAATGAAGCGTAAGCAGTTGCATATAGACAATAGACCTAGGCTATATATTATGCCTGACACAGTTACTTTGTTTGCTGAACTTTTGCTTTCGAAATGCTACTCGAAAGAGAATTTGCAATGCTTCACTAAGTCACTGAGATTAGTCTATAGGCCTAAGATTTATAAGATTGGTTTTCAAAATGTCAAACATGGTCGATTTTATGGCTTCGCCCAAATGGTCCTCTGACCAGCCAACCCTAATAGTGTAGGTGGGTGATTTACAGTGTTGACACTGAGGTTTCAGAAATAAACCCAGAACCCAGGCTATTCATACATGTATAAGCGATTTTGTACCCATTTTTGTTCAAATTAAGTTGGATTTCGCTTGTTCGGATGAGGGTTAATCAAATGAGTCGAATCAAACATTGTTGAAACTTTCAAATTTCAAAAAATGTCAATTGTCAAAGTTGTCAGAGACTGGGCATGCATAGAACCCTATAGGCCTAGATAATAGACTGAAGCATAGGATCAGCGATCGGGGTTTAGTCCATAATTATGAAATACTCCATGTTATGACAGAGGAATAGATGTTTTCACGACCATTGTGTCGTATCTAGGATTCAAATTTATTTATTAACTTTGTCTCTTAGAAGAGCTGTAACAGACATAATTATGACAAACATAATAACGAACTGGTTGTCTTTGCGTTGACTTTCTTCCTAGATTAATTGAGGACACTCTTCAGTCAGTCCCGTTAAAAGATCAGCATTCAAAAAGAATCAATGCAGCTGTAAGGCGGTCGATGCCATGGCTTGAGCGTAATAAGAAATTTAGTGCCATATTAAGCCTTTTAGATTACTCTGCATTATTCGGATTGCCGGTGTCACAAAATAGTATTCTCCGTATTAATCGTATATATTCACAGATGAAGAGAAATTGAAAAAGCCACTTCCGCGCGTATTTATTTTTGCAAATTAACTTCCATCTGCTTTGTTTCGAACAATGACACTAACAGGTATATGTTTATTCCTACCAGATAATTTTGTTCGCTTTGGGTGTATTTCTTCCACCCACCTCCTTCTTGGGCGTACTCTCCTCCTCCCTCCCTCTCCGCAGGCCAACATCATCTCCTTTTCCAAGCCACGCATCACATGTCCGAAGAATGCCAACTTCTTCTAAGAACATTTAAGAGTCATTAATTAAAGTCGAATTGCCTTGCTATGAACATTGTTTAGGGCATTTAAAACAATTAGAGTAACTTTAAATTTTATTACAGCATAAATTTTTCAATTAGGCCTATACGCATTTTTCATTAATTCGGATAGAATGTTTATACCCTGGATAGTCTATACCGGTATATTTCATCCGAGGATAGATTGATTCATTTTCCCGGATAGCTTTAAGGGGAATAAAATATTCCGTGACACCGCCACAATTTTCTACTTATTTTGCAGTTGCTTAGACTGTTTGCAGCCTTAAAGATGAGCTTCATATATCATATTGTGTCTATCCTCCCCTAAATGTCTAACCTGTTCATGCTTTTGATTCTGACAATGGGCCGAATTATCTAGAAATACGCTGATGCAGCTAGTAGATTTCGTCAATTAGGGGACGGCGGTAGCGCAATGGATAACACGCTGGCGTAAAGTGCAAGGGGTAGCGAGTTCGAGCCCCCAAAAATTTCTATTAGACTAATCTTTCTTTGACGCTAAAATTGTTTTGAAATAGCGATTTAGGCCTATCTGCTTAGTTTCACCATGCACTTCTATTATAAAGACGCCAAATAGAAGAAAATCTTATTTGTCCCGAACCTGGGTGCTGGCTAGTTTTTTTTTATCATAGGCCCTATCACCTGAATTTTCTTCTCAAACCGCACATGTATTCATTATTTTTTTTCCAAATGTAATGTATGTCCACATTCGACCATTCAAATCTGAAAGCAATCTACATCACCAATTCACCGTCTATTCTAAATCATGGCTTTTTGAGACACTTCAAAGACTGCAAACACAGACTGAGTTGATTTGATTTCATTGGGCCAAAATAAAAGAGAACGGCATATAGATCTAAGACAACAAAGTGAATAGATCTATGTAGGCCTAATATATATATA
This sequence comes from Lumbricus terrestris, assembly GCA_949752735.1. Lineage (NCBI taxonomy): Eukaryota > Metazoa > Annelida > Clitellata > Crassiclitellata > Lumbricidae > Lumbricus > Lumbricus terrestris. Next base: position 33,069,659 of record OX457050.1, read on the forward strand.
TATATATATATATAATTATATATATAATTATATACATAATTATATATATAATTATATATATAATTTTATATATATATATATATATATATATATATTGGAGCTCTATGTATTTAACAGGAATTTGAAGTTCCGTGCAGTTTGAGGACGACATCTTTCACTGTCTCTGATATTCATGTTCTGTCGTCTGCTCTCACACAAGAGTTCCGTAGCAGGAAGCTGCGTCCGTACACGGTTCATGAGGATAAGTATTTGGCACAACGCTCACTTGAGATGTAAAGGTCAGATTTCGCCCCTGCAGACTCTCCCATGTTCCCTACAACAAAACAATGTATTCGTTTTATTACCAGAAAGTTTTACAGCTCCATAGATCTGTAGAGTCTCTCCTGGTCGCTTGGCGAAATTCAAGTTAATCAACCAGAAAGACGAGGAACAAAGTCACTGGATGCTTCGAGTGTTTTATTTCCAGTGATGATAATTATGCGACGACATGCACAGTTAATGCGACGACTTTGATGACAACGAGTCCAAACAGAAACACTGGCCGATTAACTGACCAACTGACTACCGCCTTGTCAGCCTTCTGTCTGACTACTCATTGCCCCCTTTGTAGCCCGTTTTATACTGCTCCTTTTGGCTCTGGTATCTTTAGCTAAGTTGACTGTGGTAGTAGGTAGTAGGCTATTCTTGAATCTGTTGCCAGGCAGATCTTGTATACCCTCTTTGCCTCTGCTTGGCCTGTAGTCAGTCTGCGCTCTGCCTTCTTGCCATCTGCCATCTCTCTCTGTCTCTGTCTCTGTCTGTCTCTCTCTCTCTCTCTTCACTGCGCTCATCCAGTCTGCTCTGCCTCGTCTACCTGCTGTACCCTATACACTCTCTCCTTATCTCTCCGTGTCTTCCTCCTTCTCTCTTTCTTCCCTTCTCTTTCTGTACTATCCTATGTGTCAGCCCCAGACACTACAGATCTCTCTATACAGTAGCACATAATCTGTTGTAGGTCTAATAGTAGAAGTTTAGCACTTCAATTGAAAAGCTCTCAATCAAAACTGAAAGTTTAATCTACGCAAAATTGATATAAGATAACTTAATATTACCTCAATGAAGAAACCAACCCATTCTCCCTCCTCCTCTTCCGCCTCCACACGATAAGCCCCAGAACCCTTTAAAAACAAACACATTGTTGTACTTATTGCTTCTTCTTTGGCGTCCCTAAGGGATACAGAGACCTTTTGTATTGACACTACCACGTGTATTCCTATGCAATTATAATACACACAAATCATCCATAGTAGCTATAGATTAGCTCTTTAAAACCAAATTATGATATTCTTATAATTATCGAGTGATAATAAAGTAAGTTATTCTCAGTTATGTGTATTTGCTGCAGTGACCACCCGAAAGACAGTGCTGTGACAAATCACACACGCTGATTAGTTCGTACAAGTTATAACCGACCTGCTTTGACATAATTACATCTCCGGTGAAATCCCGGGTGTTTCACCCAGTCTCCGTGACGTTGATCTTAATGAGTCGGCCTTGTGCGGTAGATACTACAGCAGCGGAATTTAGAGGATTTACATTACATTACATTAAAGTCCTTAGAACGCTGGAGTCTGACTAGTGCCTAAACTCATCCGCGACCGAAAGAACATTCTGTAGGATGCAATGTTCAGCCAACCAGATCTTCGATGGTGAGATTCTGTGTCCACGTGACTGGATGGTCGGAAACTTCTCCACCATTTAATTGGGCCAAACGGAAATCGCGTCTAACAAAAAAGACATGAGAAATTATCTTAGGCAAATAAATGCACGCATATTGCCTTTTATTGATATTATTTATGCGAGTATTTTAACTGCGTTATCATTATTTTTAACTTGACCAATCGCTGATTATTGATCATCTCCATTTTTAAATAGGCCTATCTAATTACATTACATGAATGAATGAATGAATGAATGAATGAATGAATGAATGAATGAATGAATGAATGAATGAATGAATGAATGAATGAATTACATCATTTTCATCCGTTCGCAATAACAGTAAAACACACATTTCACGGACAATATGATTTAAAATAGTGAACCAATGCAACTCACAAAAAATCAGCTTTTCATTCGCAAGACAAAGAAACAACAAAATTGTGCAGAGTTTTTCTTTATTAAAAGAAATTTATAAATTGTTTAGCACTATTTCCTCATCGCGAGCCTCTTTTCATTCACGTTATGAAAATCTACCGTAGGCTTAATACGATGATAGGCTATGTCACACGCAGAATATATGCCGATTTTAATAACCAATTGACTGCCTAATCGACAGTTTGACAAACTGGCTGACTGATGACGGATTAAGTTATTAACTGGCTTGGTTATTTGTTGATATTAGAAATGATTGAAGTCTGACCTCGTGTCATTTCCGATTGTGACGGCTTTGTAGGCAGTGATCTCAAGTGGAGGTGGATTTGAGTGGAGAATGATTTCTCCGCCTACACTTGTCTGTTATGAAAAGAATCACATTTTATTATGTAAATCAAAACCAACCAGATAATTATTATTAAAAGTTGGAAAGTTCAATATAAATTGAAAACTTATGTAGGCCTTTCTCTGTCGCCAGTGTCAGCAAGAGGAGACCCTCGGTAAAAAGTTATTAACATCTTTTATTGTTAAAACGAATGGGCGTAAGTCATTGCAGTTTTTTTTGCTATAGGCCCTAGGTGGAAAAGGCTCCTCAGGACGTGATTAGCATTTTGCATTACACCAGTCCAGCATCAGCTCCAGAAACTAATGTATCCATCGCTGGAATGAACCAGATTCATCGCATCCGGTTCATTGTTCGCACTAGTTTATCTGCCATCATCGTCCAGGATGAATCCCCCACCAGGCTGGGACAGCGTAGAGGAGCCTCGCAGTCATAGATGCTCGAGCCATCTCTTGCAGAGCGTTGCAGAGGGCTGCTCATGGGCCTCTGGCATTGCAGAGAGTGATCTATAACCTCCCCCTCCACACACAGCAGTTGAGAAACATGTTCTGTATCTCTTCTAAGATTGTCCGCATGGTCCACCCTGGATTGATGTCACAGGTAACACGCCCAGGATTGATGTCACCTTGTTCACCGCCTTCGTTACCAGCAGAATCGAGCATTGCGGCTCAGATCTTGGATTCTAGGACGTTTCATCCCAGGACGATTCATCTAGTGGACTGTTCATCCAGTGGACGGTTCATTCCGGACGATTCATCCAGTGGACGTTTCATCCCCGGACGATTCATCCAGTGGACTGTTCATCCAGTGGACGTTTCATTCCCGGACGATTCATCCAGTGGACGATTCATCCAGTGGACGTTTCATCCCCGGACGATTCATCCAGTGGACTGTTCATCCAGTGGACGTTTCATTCCCGGACGATTCATCCAGTGGACGATTCATCCAGTGGACGTTTCATCCCCGGACGATTCATCCCCGGACGGTTCATCCACGGACGATTCATAGAGCATATTAAATTTTGTTTATTAGTCGGCAGGGTAATACAACGTCCCGGTGAAGAGTAACATGTTTTATTGTTCTATCATCACCAATTAAGTTAAAGTGTGGACGGCTTAGAGTTGTACGTTCAATTGACCGTTGTTTAAAATTCTGTACACCACAGAACGAATGCCAATGAACAGTGGAATCAGCTCAGACAACAACGTTTAACAAAACGACATGGCATACGCTTTTAAGTTAGAACAGTATAGGCTACTTGTTAGAACGCTTTGAATTTTATTTCTAAATTAATTAACCGATGGCGACTTTAATTATTGGTTGGCAGAGTGAGACGTGCTGTTGCAGGATTCGGAAGGGCGAATGCCCTGATAATTTATATCTTAGGGCAATTGGTCATTTGTCGCGCACTTAACAATCGTCCGAGGATGAATCGTCCACTGGATGAATCGTCCGGGGATGAAACGTCCGGGGATGAAACGTCCCCTGGATGAATCATCCACTGGATGAATCGTCCGGAGATAAAACGTCCGCTGGATGAATCGTCCACTGGATGAATCGTCCGGGGATGAAACGTCCGCTGGATGAATCGTCCACTGGATGAATTGTCCGGAGATAAAACGTCCTGGGATGAAACGTCCGCTGGATGAATCGTCCTGGGATGAAACGTCCGGATACCCAGATCTTGCTGGTCACCCAACTAGGCTAATAGGGCATTTTGACCGGATCATGTGCTCTGCTTATTGGTCATCTCCTGCAGCTATAATAGTGCTAGCGCTAGCGATGTTTAGATCTGAACAAGTGCCTGCATTGTCTTTCTCCAGTAGGTCTAGTAGGCTTACCGTAATTATCTCCTTAATTCATCAGATTAAGTGAACTTCATACCGGATTTATTTGCCACCAGACGATCGGGAACATTGAACCCTATATACGACACAAATAAGCAAAGAAACAAATTAAGAAAGTTAATAGTTAAAAAGCGGGCCATGATAATAAAACCACTTTCCCATGCATCCAATTCTGTTGTCCTCAGACAGCAAATTACAAACTTCTTCCCTCCTTAGTGCTTCGCGATAACTGACCACCCAATATTCATTGGAGTAATCCGACGCAGTGTATAAGTGCAACTTGATGGCTCAAAAACTCAAAAAATAGCGAAGGACTATAGCCTACTCATAAGAAGAACTTTAAACCCATTGCTGCTTTAGTTCATTCATTAATTCGCTCGTTTGCAAGCTGCAATACACCGCGGTCTACAGGTTTAAAGCCCGCCTTCATGGCCAAATAACAAAAAACAGCGAATTACTATTACGCTCAAAAAGAAGATCTTTCAAACCCATTCCTGTCTTCCTTTCATTCGTTCATTATTTTTTCAAATAATTAGTCGTTCATTCGTTCGCTCGTTCTTTCGTGCGTCGTTTTGTTTGTGCATTCAGTCAGTTAGCTATAGGTGAACTGCGCTTGCCTGTAGGAAAGTCAGTATGAACGACACTATTGATTCGACGAGCTGATCGTAGTGCGATGACATTGAGTGTCCAGCATTAGGCAGCATTCTGCAAAAGAAAGAGAACCGATAACAAAACAAGAATAGTTTTAAAGATAAATTGGAGATGGCCAAGAAATTATCGAACCATAAGTTAAACTAATTTCCTAACTATAATTTATATCTGCATTTCGACCCTGTTCAACCATGATACATATCTACCGAAAACTGTTTTCTTTTATATATATATTATATATACATTGTTAGACAGCTTGTGTATCTAACACTATTTTGCTGAACTTATCAGACATGACTAGACCAGCTGTGCGTTTGCTGTGCGTTTAAAGGAGTGGCATGCGCGCGTGAACCTTAGCCTACTTAGGGTGCAGTATAAATACGGCCTGGTCGTGTGGATCGACAGACACCTTTTTGGAGGGAATCCGTGTGATGAGACACCGTTTGTCTCGTTTGGTGATTTTCGCACCGTTTGCTGTCGTGTGGACCAGTGCGTCCGTTTGGGTGTCTCCGTTGCCCCTTTGGGTAACTTTCCGCTGGATGATGTCTGTCTTCGGCTTACGAGGTCTTTGTTAGACTTGCTGAAGATTTGGTGGCATGGTCGTTGTGCTGGTTGTTCGTGTGTGCACGCTTGCACTTCTTTCAGACAAGGTAATATGTATCAGTTTCGCCTGTAAATAGCTGTTTTGTCATTAAAATTTATATTTTGTTGCAACTCGGGACCAGTTTTATAATTTCTCTCTAGACAACATGAAACATTATATATCACTGCTTTCTATAATGACAGAGTAGGCCTAACTGTCGATGACACCCAGAAATTGGTACCATATAGGCTACTTAGAGAACATGCTACTATTTATATATACGGTAGGTTTCTAGATGTAGATTTCTTACTTTCACTTTGTGCATCATTAGTATAATTAATTCTCTATCCGTCTCGAAACTAAAAGTTAAAAAAATGTCAATTTTTCCAGGGGTGGGGCAAGTGCCCCCTCTTTCTCCTATGTACGGGCGCCCATGGCTATCGAGAGGAGATACGTACGTGAGGTATTTGAAAGCAGACGGAATGTCATTCCACCAGAGAAGGTTCTCATCGCAAAGGAAGAACTCATCACCAGATGAAGAAGTCAGATGGATAGGGATTGTGAATCGCTCACGATATCCTACAAAAGACAGATCATGCTCTACAGCATGTCAACCTCTTTCCAAAGACTTGTAGCGATCGCTTCTAGAAAGAAATGTCATCACAGTCCTTTGTGTAAGAATTAGACAGAACAGAAAACAGAAGAACATCCATCATATACCTGCGTCATAATTGACATTTACCAGTTTCAACAAGATAGACACTTCGGACACAGGACTGCACAATCCACTGCTAAAAAATTATTCTCTGGCTTGTTTTTGGATATATTTAAAAATTTTAAACTATCGACAGCCTACATGGAAAGCATACATACTATAAAGGTCTTCGACGTCGAAAATGCCCTGCGACTTTGGGTTGTGAAACTCCTGTGTGATGTTCTCATCGTAGTATGGTCCAAAGGCGAAGGACCAAGCGCCATCCAAGTTCCGAAAATGGTTCATAGCTGTCTACAACAAAGTACCACGAAATCGTTTAATTGCGGTCCTTCAGTTCTTTCTAGTAACAAATGCCATCGATCTTCAGGTACGACATGGTCCAGTAACCACAAACCTATCTATCGAACACCAGCTACAGGTATACGCATTTAAACATTCACGTGGAACGTCTTAGCGAATAACTCAGTCGTTCTGGTTAGTGCATAATTTGGCTTGAATGCTTTAGTGCTCTTGAAGTATAGGAAGAGAGTTGAGCTGAACTGAACTGAAATGGACAATAATGCTGACCTCTTCGACGTTGAGAAGACTGAAGACAAATGGCATCATTATGACGACGCGTTTATCTGTGGCAGCCAGACTCCACACCGTCCAACCACGCTAAACAAATACACAGACGTAACACTAACTTTTGTTAATCAGTACAAACATGCTGTCTGTCTGTCTGTCCGTACATCAGTCTGTTTGTTATCAGACAACAAAGCCAAAAGCACTCCCTCTAAAGTGCCTCACTTAGATTCAGTAGTCATATTGATTGAATCAAACACAAGTTATTCACAAGTAACGATATTATGGTAGGTTACCTTAGACGCTCCTGAAACTCCAAAACGCTGAATATCCGCTCCTGGAACGTACTCTAAAGCGAATTCGTGGATTGTGTCCAGTCCTCTTTTTGCAGCCTAACCAGACATATGCATAAAACACATCTTATAAAAAATAAGCAAAATATGAAAGGGATGTAGGCCTATGCATGCTCAGTAATTGTTAACATGTAGAATTCACTGCTGCAAAGTCTGTGTGTCAGAGAGTACCGTAGCAGAACTTGACAAAACAAGAAATAGGATAATTATCTGTGGTGATCGGGAAGAAGTTGCACCATATTGTTACAACATGATTGTGTGGCCTAATTTATCAACGCCCTATTCTGCTTGGTACTTGGTGACTGACTACACATCTTCGGGTGACATTGGTTGCTTCAAGATATAGACATTAGACCTATTATTTGGACAGCGTTTACGACAGGCTACCTCTATACATACCGAATATAATCAAAGTGTTTTGTAACAATATCTGATACAAGAGAGGCATAATTGATTAGAAATAGATGAAGATAATATAGAAAGAAAGAGGTTGTGACGTTGAGCGACATGTACCTTTGTCATTGGCATACGAGCGAGAACTCTGTTATCAGGTGTAGGTGAGTCAAGGTAGCTTCTCCATGTCCAGGCGATTATCCGATCTTCTATTCGAATGCGCTGCGATGGATCATCCTAAAACATCAGGGAACTGTTAACAGGATCAAAAGCATTCTAAGTCTTTTGGTTCGTCTTCTATCAGATTTCTATAGCACCATAGATCACTGTCTTTGATCTAAGTGCCGCTTTCGACTCAGTTGACCATTCTATCTTGATCCAACTTCTCACTTTCTTTTTATATTGATAGGAACTCCCTTAAATGGTTTTTCTTCTCTCTGTCGGAACGCTCCAACTGTGTGGCTGTACGTTCCGTTGGGCTCCAGACCCTTTTCGTTCACCACAGCGCTAGGTATTAGACTTTTATTGCACATTCTTTACCCAAGTGGCATCAGTTCCTTTCTGAAATAACTCTCTGATGTTGTGCAGGCTTACATTGGTTGCCACGTCGCTGATGAATCGCCTCCTGCATCGATGATGTCTAATGACATTTGATGCTATTTCATCATGAATGGTCTCAGATCGTTTGAATCAGAGGTTCTGAACCCTTCGAAGATCCAGCTTATCTGACTCATATTCCGCAGTCAATAATTAGCCTCAGCGATGGAAGGACACGTGTCCTTGATCATGCAGGGCTCCTGCAATGAGGCTCCTCTCCGATGTGCGATATAATTGCTCGAAGGTAAGGTTGTCCTACAGATGGATAATGCAGTTGATCAAACGGTCAATTATGTCTTCGAGTCTACCGCGTTCCTGCTGTTACGTAAAGGACGCCATGCCGGGGCCGCGTATCACATAGCATACGTGGATCACTGTGGTCATCATTATCACGTCATGTAGCTTGGTAGACCTGCCTTGAGGTCTTGGACATTTATTATTCGCAGGGCATAAAGCGAATGTTTTGCCTGAACACATAATTCATGCGGCTTATGTATGTTGCAAACGCTACGTGTTCAGTGATGACCAACCCAGAATCTTCACACTCTGAACCCAAATAAGACCTGGCATGGTCACACGGGTCGTTCTTTGGTTCCAACTCAGATTGCACTACTTGGCCATTTCCGTAACGTGATCCGGTTATTCCCTGATCGCATATTATTAATGCCTGGTACTAAGAGGAAAACGGATAATTTAGAAGTGTGTTAATTCCAGAACAGAGCTTGCCTCTGGCTCACCGAAAAGACGATGGGCTGATTGGGAACTTGTTTAACGTAACCGGTGATGACTTTCGTTTCGTTGGCGATTCTCGTAACTGCAACGTTGTAGAATTCATCTTGCGGAGGTCTGCAAAGGCAGGAAATATGCTGAAGCATCAGAGTCAAACACGCAACTTCGACTTTATTGTATTAGTGAACTTGCGACTTGGTTTATGAGCGCCATCGCGAGATACCTAGTGTATTAGAAACTGACGCAACAGAAGCTAATTGTTACAAAAGAAATATTAGAAGACTGACGAAAGACATAGCACAATTAAAGTTAGAGTCAGGTTAGAGCTTTCCTCTCGGATGTTATGTCGCTCATTTCAGTCGCCTTTGAAGAGTCTAAGATACGGCCAGAACGAATTTCTTCGTTCAGCTAGTTAGGCTAATTAATTATTTGATGAATGCAATGAATGATAATATGCATAAAATAGTAGGCTAATAGGCCTAATACTAACAAGGTCCAACAGTTTTAATAGTTGTTTATTAACGCAAATTGGGAACAGCAGGAGAAACTTCACGATGCAGTAGCAACAGATAGGTTATTGACAAATTTTGATGTATAAAGATAATAATTATAAGATAAGACAAGAATATTTTTAATTTACCAATTACTACCCGCATTTTGGCTTACATTCATGGTACAATGAAATGAAATATAGTGAATAGGCCTATACCTAACGGAGTAGCATCATATTGTAGTCGCCTCCCTCTAATCGTTAAGATACAACCATACAATATCACGATTACACAATACAATATTGTGCGATGTCACTGCTGAACTTAAGCTAAAGATAATTCTTAAACAGGAAGCCGATATTTAACATTTATATAGCGTTACAAATTGTGAGAGTTTCTTAGACTGACATGTCTGCGTCTTCATCGTTAAATCCGGATGCTATGCTTAGTAGAGCAAAGTCGAGGTGGTCGATCTCATCTGGAACAGCGATTCCCACGATATGCCACCAGACTGGACGGTTTGTAAACGTTTCTGGCAGCAGGGAGCAGAAAAAAGAAATAGACATTATTATGCTGTCACAGGTGTTGCAGAAAGAAATATTTTGCCACTTCTCTTGCGTTGGATAATTAATCTCTCGGTCGGTTTTGCCTGAAGCAGAAGCAGCTGATCAATCACCTGGAGTATATCACCTCCATCCAATATAATGGCTAATTAATTTCCAATCTGACTCTATTCAACCAGATTCGAGATAGTGCAAGGTATAGACAGACAGACATATATACAGATGGATGGACAAATGAGTAAGATGGATGGATGGATTGATGGATCATGGATGGATGGATGAATCGATGGTTGGATGGTTGGATTCTGCACACGGCGTTGACCCTATCTTCTGGTTGCTGTCACATACAATTCTAATGTATCTGAGTCTCTTGAATCCGCAATTTGACTTACTATCAATAACTGATCAGTGACCAATCCAGGTACTGTTTCAGCTATATCATAATTTTGGCTTGTTCATGTGGGTGACTGAACGTGGTGGAATGATTGAAGGTTTCTTTGTTATCTATTCTTACCATTGATGTAGAGTTGCGACGTCATGTTCAGAACGTACAGAGTGACTCCATCGTAATCGTAGCTTGTCAGCACAGTCCAACTGAAGTAACCATCGTCGCTCTGGACGTATTCATCAAGGTCAGTCACAACATCCTAAATAGAAAGAAAGTCTCTGCCAAAGTAGACTATCCACCTAAACATATTTGCTCCAATGGTCACAGCGGTAACTTGCATTGTCTTTCAATTCTAATGCGTCAATTAACACATCTAACCAAAACATAATTTCGACTATCATTGGATTTTATATTCGGTGAGAGTTTGTCTTCACTGGTTGAGCTCAGAGATGAGCCACAAGGATAAAAGGTTCAGTAGTGTGTTGACAAGCAATGTAACCTGTAAGAAAATTTTACCTTGTTGTTCGACATCATTAAAAAATATATTGCATTCCAGATTCTGCGGACCAACATTTGACAGACGCATGAAATAAACTGATACTTCATGTAATATTGTCATAAGAACGAATGCTTTAATATCCACAACATTTTTCTTTTTGCAAATGACCCCGACATGATTGTGTTACAGTCACTGTGATTAAGAGAGACGTGTGCCAAAGGCAATTTCTACATAACGTTAGAATTAGCTTAGATTCGCTTAGAGTTAGATTACTATCGAAATGCCTCATGAATACCCAGTCGACGGCTAAGATGCCCGCGAACAGACCGACAAAAACTGCCAATGAAATCCTCATTTTCTCCATTCCTTACTTTGTTACGAAGCAGATAAACAGAGATGATTTCTCATATTTTAAATAATGAGAGACGTTTTATGCCTTCCTTTCTCTTTCCAGCCAATAGAGTCCGATTGCGTTATCGACATGTCCGATGGTTAGATAAGAAAAGATATTAGACGCATGTTCTGTGTTGTGGGTATATAAGCGGACGCCAGATGCTCTGTTCTCGCCACTTCGAAGATCTTTCCTATCAATAGTAAACACCGTACAGACCCAACCACTATTATATAATATTGCGACGGCGGCGAAGCCACAAATTATTTCATTTCTAAAATTGGCTGAGTCATAACTGAGTCTCAATGAGTTCACCTATGAGCCGAATAGGTCTAGGCCTACGTAGACCAAGATAGGCGTTACATTTAGATTCCATAATACTTACCGTGTATTGAAAAATGTCACGGTCTCCTGTCTCTCTCCCGTTTTTAATCAGGAGGATACAGCTATTATATTTAAGCTCTATACACACTACCACTGTATTTGAAAAATCACAGCACTGTCATTAGGTGAGGCATTAAACCAAGTGGAGTCCAGGACGCTGTCTAGAATATATGTACTTCCATTTAGTCCCTGAGTACGAGCTGCTCTCTCAGAAATGGTATTTATTTATCGACATTTTTCTGTCTCATCCTAAGGTAACCACCAATTAGTTTCAGCCTGTTTTCAGGTCCGACAGAATCGCAATCAAAGAGACTATAGATGAATACAAAGTTGCTCGGCAGCCTATTCACGAATTATGGACCGACGATCACAACAAATGCTTAAACTACGTCGTGGAGTTTCAGGGCAAGGGCGGATACAGAAATAATTTTCGAAGGGGCCGAGGGGGCGAAAAATTTTGGTCTTGGGATAGGGAAAATGTTCAGCTTGGTCGCCGAAAAATCTGATGACTTTTTTTAGTCATTTGTCTCGAATTCCCAAGAAAAAGATACCATTTTATCCGCCAATATAGTTGACGAATAGTTGATGACCTTTTTTAGTCGTACAGGCCTCGTATACGGGCCTTGTGGGGGAGGGGCCTGCGAGACTACTCATGGGGGCGGCCACGTCAACTTTCCGAGCCGGAATACCTGGTCAAAAATAAAGAAATTTCTAAATGGGGGCCATGGCCGGATTGGCCACTGGATCCGACCCTGTTTCGGGGAAACTGTTACCTTGTGCACAGAATGAATTTATCTATCACCAGGCGTTAATAAGACCTAGCAGCGTCGCTATTATGACAGGATTCTATTTGCTGTACAAGGTGGGTAAAAAAAACACCATAAAATCGTGTTTTTGCAACTTCTGTTGCGTTACGTCAATGAATCGTCAAAAACGGTGGGTGGCCTCACTAAACGTGATATAACTCTTGTTATGTTTGAAATATTTTGATGAAATCTTGCCATCATGTGAAAATATGAATTGTCGTTAAGACTGCACAATTTTATTTCGAAATTCTTACTTCTGGCCAGGATATTGACAAAAAACCGTAGGTTATTCCCCACCTTGTAGATTTATGCACGTGCAATAAGATCCCAAACAGACGCCGTTGTTGCTTAAGGTATTCAATTAAATTTATATCCTGAACCAGCATAAAGCAATTAATAACATTACCTGTAGGCTATAGCTGTCAATGGGGAGACCGAGAACGGATGGAAATCCATTTAATAGGGTAACACCCACTCAGTCATTAAGTAGCCTAAAATAAAAAAACGCAATGACGCATGACAACCAGTTAACGAACCAGTGCACTTCATCCGACATGAACCTCGATTTTAATATCTGCTCAAACAAAGATTTCGCTCGTTCGTTCGTTCATTCAATGCTATATAAGACTAGTCTTTCTTCAGCGCCAATCACTACTTACTTACTTAATACTGTGTTCATTGTGCATTGGATTAACATGACTGGTTGCGAAGAGAGGTTCGGATACGATCTTCGGGTTTTCCCATTCAAAAGTTCCTGAGTCGAATAATAGGCGCTTGTTTTGCAGTTCACCTCATAGACTGTGCGCAACCTTAAAGATGAGTCTGATCGAATATCACTGCGTTTAACCGATTCGTGCCTTTCATTCTTGCAAAAATCAACTGAAAATACTTTGATGCAACTACTTGATTTTGTAAATTCGCCCCTAGCATCATCATCATCATCATCATCATCATCATCATCATCATCATCATCATCATCATCATCATCATCATCATCATCTTCATCGTCGTCGTCGTCGTCGTCGTCGTCATAATCATCATCATTATCGCCGTCATAATCATCATCATCGTCATCATCACCATCATCATCACCTTCAGTCTTCATGCATTCGCTCGTTCATTCATTCATTGCTATATAAGACTAGTCTTTCTTCAGCGCCAAAAATTTTTGAAACAACGATTTCTCTTATATCATTAATTTTGTTTCACCATGCATTTATATTATAAGTTTGCTCATAATTATAAAGACTGCAATCAGAAGAAATCTTATTTGTCTCTGTACATGGTCGCTGGATAAATTTTAACATCGTACAGTATCTCGTTTTGACTTTTGAAACTAATCAAAGGATCTTTACATTCGACGAATCAAAAACCAAAAACAGTTGGTTCACCATCATAATCATTGCTTTTATGAGGCACACCTCAAAGACGAAATAGAAAATGTCTACAAAAGAGGCTGATTTTATTTTATCAGACCACACTAAATAAGAAAGGACTATAAGACAACAAATTGAATTTCGAATAGATCTATTTATTTGAGCTATGTGATGAATAAGACATTTGAAGTTCCGTGTAGTTTGAGGACAACATCTGTCATCGTCTCTGTTTTTCATGTTCTGTCGTTTACTCTCATACAAGAGTTCCGTAGCAGGAAACTGCGTCAGTACACGGTTCATGAGGGTAAGTGTTTGGCACAACGCTCACTTGAGACGTAAATATCAAATTTCGCCCACCCGGTCCTTCCCATATTCCCTACAACAAAAACAATGAATTCGTCTGATATAAAGCTGCTACAAATAAACGACAAGCTATCGGTCATAAGTTATTCTAAGTAGCAATTGCAACAAAATATGGATCCTAGGATCCTGCAAGACTTTCAGACATCGTAACACATAATCTATTATATCCTTAGCTATTTATATGAAACGCACCATATCAATTACCTATCTCAAAGCTTAATCTGCGTCAGTTGATAGAAGATGAGTTCAGCTTACCTCAAGGAAGAAACCGACCCATTCGCCCTCCTCCTCTTCAGCCTCCACACGATAAGCCCCAGCGCCCTTTGAAAACAAACACAGTGTTATTAACTCACGGTTTCTTCTGCGGCGTCCTTTGGAAAGGCTTAAGTCTGTTGGTTAACAGTACCACGTTGACATACCCACATGATTTACGGTATAGATTAGCTATTTAAAGCCTTATTATTATGATAAAATCATAATTATTATGGCGCTGGTCTCCATGACGCTGGTCTCCATGACGCTGGTCTCCGTGACGCTGGTCTCCATGACGCTGGTCTCCATGACGCTGGTCTTCATGAGACGGCCTTGTGCGGCACAGAGAAGTTTTGAGTATACTTACATTGCATTACAAGTCCCTAGAACAACGAATGGCTCAAACTAGAATCTGCTACTCATCAACGGTTGAAATGAAATTCTTTAGGATGCAATGTTCAACCAACCAGATCTTCGATGGTGAGATTCTTTCTCCAGATGACTGGATGCTCTGAGAATTCTTCACCATTTCTTTGGATCAAACGGAAATCACGTCTAACAGAAAAGACGTGGAAAATACACACATAACAAATATTAATTATCGTGTATTGCCACGATTCATACAAGTATCTTAATTATGTTCGTAGATTTTGACTTGATAGATCGATCGCTCATTAAGTGATCAACTCAACTACTTTAAATATATCATTGCATTCTGTCATTTTTCATTCGTTTCCAAGTAGCAATGCAGCTTAAAGCACATTTCCTTGACGATGCATTGCTGCACAACATGGTCTTAAAGATCCATTCATGCGACCCACAAGATAACCACGTTGTCTATTAAATTATTGTGCATAGTTTGTTTAAATTAATCAATCAATTGCAAAAATTTATGAAGCGCCTCTTCGGATCGCTACTCAGAGGCACTCCCAATCCAGGCATGTCGAAAAGAAAAGTCTTGAGAAGACGATAGAAAGAGCCAGCTTGAGTCAAGGGGAAGCGAGCGGAGAGCGGCAGGGAGACCATTCCAGAGAGCTGGACTCACCACCGAGAATGCTCTTCGCTGCATGATCGCGGTGCGTGACAAAGGGACAAATTTAAACTTGTCCCTTTTTCACGCACCACGAACGCAGCGAACGGCGGTCCAGAGAAACGGAGATCGGGGTAAATAGCTCACATAGGTAAAACGGAGCTTGAGCCATGGCCCAGCGCCAAGCAATGGATGTAACTGAATAAAGAATGCGTTGTAGTTTGAGCCAGTGAAGGTCGTCGCTCTTGAAAGCCGAAACATGAGAAAACCACTGAAGCAGGTTGATACATTTAAATACCTGGGATCGACTATGAATGCGCAGGGAGGATTTGAACAGGACGTCAGGAACAGAACCAAAGTAGCCTGGCAGAAGTGGAGGGAATTAACAGGAGTGTTTTGTGACGTTAGCTTCCGGGAAAATATATAAAACAGAGGCCTGGGCGAAAAAGGATGAGAGGTTACTGGAAGAACAGAGCTGAGAATGCTGCGATGGAAGATGAAGATCTAGCTGAAAAACTTGAAACAAAATGAATGAAAACAACAGTAAGAAACTTGGAATGGCATGTATAACTGACAAAGGCACGAGAGAGGTGATATGGACACGTAATGAGAAAAGAGGAGGATAGCTGTGTCAAAAGAAGAATCGTGCAAGCGGAGGTATATGGTCGACGCAGCCGGGGACGACAGAAGAAAAGGTGGGAAGACGTGATACAACAAGACCTGAAGCTGTTAAAACTGAAGAAAGAAGACACTGGAAACAGAAACAAGTGGAAGATAAGGATCCAAGTGTCTGATTCCTCGCCAGAGAGATTAATTCTAGTCTGAAAGGAAAGAACAAGAAGGTCGTCCCTCATGAATGCCGAAACATTGGAAAACCGGGAGATACCACCAACCAAGCGTGCTACGGATCGAATTACCCTGACCAAGGAATTCAGGCGGACCTGTGGGAGGTCAACATGAACATGTAGAGAGGAACAGTAATCCAGACGGCAACAAACAAAGACATGGACAAGAGCAGAAGGGGCTGTGAACGAGAGCGAGAGCGAGACAGGGTATGCAGACATATTTAGAGAAGGAGAGTTCTTGGTCTAAAATGAAAAGGTCTCGAAAAGAGGCATTGAAGAGGTAGAGAAGGCTACAAAAGGAATTGAGAGAGCTGTTTATTACTGTTTCCTCACCGCTTGCCTCTTTTCATTCACGTTGTGAGAATCTACCACATACAATGCTAAATAGGACGATAATGTCAGAATCAGAAGAGATGCTGATTTGATAACCAATAACTGACTGATTGACTATTAAGTGATTAACTGGCATGGCTATTTATTGATATTATAGATGTTTGAAGTCTGACCTGGTGTCATTTCCGAGTGTGACGGCTTTGTAGGCAGCGATCTCAAGTGGAGGTGGATTTGAGTGGAGAATGATTTCTCCGCCTACACTTGTCTGCAATGAAAGAAAAACATTCATGAAGAAGAATTAGTTACAATTTGAAAAGTTAAATCTAATTTGAAAACTTCATAGTCCTTTCTTTTGTCGCAGGTCAACCAGACATACATATATACATACATACATACATACATGTATATACATACATACATACATACATGCATGCATGCATACATGCATGCATGCATGCATGCATGCATGCATACATACATACATACATACATACATACATACATACATACATACATACATACATACATACATACATACATACATACATACATACATACATACATACATACATACATACATACATACATATACACATACATGCATACATACATACATACATACATACATACATACATACATATACACATACATGCATACATACATACATACATACATACATACATACATATACACATACATGCATACATACATACATACATACATACATACATACATACATACATACATACATACATACATACATACATACATACATACATACATACATACATACATACATACATACGGACGCTTATAAACAACTGTGCAGTCGAGAGTGAAGGTCTTTTGATGAGATGCATGTTACGTAAACAATACATGTATAATATGGAATAGTGAACTTTTTGGTATAGCGAATATAATGTGGACCATAGTTTTAGGTAAGTATACAGTTACAACTCAGAAGATCAATCTCTTGTTGTTATTAGCAGCGATTAGAGATCTGAACTACCTCCCAAGCTCTCCGCAATTTCACAAACTGTTGAAGACTGGTTTTTTCGCTTGATCTCGGCCGGGAGCGCCTCTGAGTAGGTACCTGAAGGGGCGCTATATAAATTACGATTGATTGATTGATTGATCGACCTGCATTCATTATCTTTCTTTCGTAAGATTACCATAATAATTTATCCGCTTAATTCATGAGATCACGTGAACTTCCTACCGGATTAATTTGCCACCAGACGATAGGATACGCTGAACCCTACGACAAAAAACAAGTAAAGAAATATGTACAGAAATTTCGAATTAAAAAAATTGTTCAAAGGCAATCAAACAAGATTTCGCCAGCTGTTCTTCAGACTGCGAATTGCAAACTTCTTCTCTTCTTCAATGTTTCACGATTACTGACCACCCAATGCTCACCGGTACGACGCTGTTGCAAGTTGTAATCCGCCGCAGCCTATAATTCCGACTTGGTGGCGAAAAGACCAAACAATTAGCGAAGGACTGTTGTGACTCATAAGGGAGATCTTTAAAACCCATCTTTCTTGCGTTCTTGCATTAATTAAGTCACTCGTTCGTTCTTTCGTACGTCCTTCAGTCTGTACGAAATTAATTAGTTAAGTGAATCGCGCTGTGTATGCTACCTGTAAATAAATCAGTATGAACGATATGATTGACTCTCCGATCTGATCGAAGTGCGACAGCAACGAGTGGCTAGCATTTGGTACCATACTGCAACAGAAACAGAACCGAGAGCAAAACGATATATTGTTTTAGAGACAAATGATGATGATAAAAACTTGTCGATCCATCAGTAAAACTGGTTCGTTTACTGGACAACTAATGCACTGACGAATTTCTTCTAATTAAAGATCGCATACAGGTTTGTTATAAAACAATATAATTATAACCTATATATATCGACTATATATACTCGTCGACCATTTGGAACCATGATACACATTTATCTATCAAAAAGCTGGGTTTTCTGTATCTACAGCGCATTGCTTGCTAATTGCAAAGTATCAGACCAGAGTGTCGAACATTCTGTGCTAAGAACTTGCCTAAATCCATACTGAGAGAGTGTCTCGGATTGGCTTAGGCCCACATACTCCCCATTACGAACGCTGAGACCAATTCATGGTGTCATGTTGTAATCTATTTTAACCCCACACATTGGCCTCATTCGTTCCTGATATGATAAAGAAGACACAATATTTTGATTGCGTTCTGAAAACTTTCAGTGTAATTGGCAGAATGATCTAAAAGATGTTCACAGCCTGACTCTTTTCCTAATAATTATTATATTTGGATAAAAACCATCTGCACCGCTTCGGATAAGATATAATTATGTATATGGCGCTTTTGCACTCGTGCAAGAAATATCGAGCACGTCGAACCGACGAAAATGGTTTTTAGAGCAGATCAAACGATCCACTTAATATTAAACCGGTATTTCATCTGGACGTGTTGCAAAGTCATAATTTATAGTTTTCTTGATTCGGCGTCTGACTGATATAGAAGCTACACGAGCCTCACTAAACAGAGGCGCTTTATGAGATTTAAGTGCATTATATTAGATCATGTTAACCTGCGAATTTGAAGAGGAGAGAAGTCACACGTACGTGAGGTATTTGTGAGGAGACGGGATGTCGTTCCACCAAAACAAGTTCTGATCGGGGAGAAAGATAGGATCGCCAGATGCAGAGGTCAGGTGGATAGGGATTGTGAATCGCTCACGATATCCTACAGAACACAAATCATGCTCTATTGAGCATAAATTATCATTTACCTCTTTCAAAAGATTTTTCGTGGGTGCTTCTAAGTTCCAGAAAGAAATGTCATCACAGTTCTCTGTGTAAGAATTTAGACAAAACCGAAATCAGAAGAACGCCCCTGCATCAGTATTGACATTACCAGTTTCACAAAAATAGAAACTTTGGACACGGTATACTGCAAAATCCATCAGGACAAATTGGTCTATGGTTTGCTTTTAGATCTATCTGAGATGTCTTCCTGCATAGAAAGCACGCATACGGTAAACGTCTTCGACGTCGTAAATGCCCTGAAACTTCGGGTTGAGAAACTCCTGTGTGATGTTCTCATTGTAGTATATCCACAAGCTGCCGGACCAGGCACCACCCATACTCCGATAATGGTGCATAGTTGTCTGAAACAAAGTACCAAGAATCACTTAATTGAGGTCCTTCACTTTTGTCTTCTAACGAACGTCATCATACATGTGGTACTGCTGGTACGACAGGATCCGGTATCTACATTACCTACATGTAAGCTTTGTAACAATCACCATCTATACAGGCAAGCGACTAAACCTCGGGTAGTCTTGCATTCAATTCATCCGAATGAGCAATCGACTCTTTGACTAAAATCTTTGTCTGACCTTTCAGAGGACGGAGCATGGAAGCTTGTACTGCTGGAGTGCCACTGGGATCTGTCCTCGATCTTTTGCTATTTATATACAACTCAATCAATTGCATAGCTTATCTATTTGGGGTCCAATTGCTACAGTACGCAGACGACACACAATATCTCAAAATTGTTCTGTTACACGCTGATCAGAGTGATAGACTTAGACTCGAAGAGAAACTCTCATTTATGCAGTATGCCGGTCTATGTACATTTTTTCGGCTCTGATTCATTAATTATTTATCTCAAATCCAGACACACATGAGGATCTCTCTCATCGCTTTCTAGCACCGACCTGGCAGGAAATGCTGTCACATTAACAGACACTGTCTGCCTGGACAGTAAGTTCATATTCCGAACGCAAATAGCGACCTTTTGTAAATCTCGTTTCTATCGAATAAGGACAATGCATCACAGCAGGCCAGCTCTAAGTAAGAAAATTTCGCAGACTATAGACTGCTACATTGTCTCATCTCGCTTTGAATACGGCTCTGCGTAAAAATAAAAAAAGTCGTAGACTCGTAGGAAAATCGCACACAAACTTACAATTATAACCTCGACAAACGCGAGCAAGACAAAAGCGCTCATGTATAACATTGTAACGTACCGGATGTATGCTGTGAGAATACGAGACACACCAATACCTCGCAGAGTAAGAACGACACGCCAGACCTGGTTTAGGCGACACAGTTCCCATGCATCGATTCGCGGTGACACATTAGTGCGTCGTAACACACCGGTAACGAACCTCTGATCTAAGCAAGAGTAATCTTCCCCCACCCCGTTGGAACTTGACAATGATGAATGCAAATATTACAGAGTCTGTATATTTGTGTATAATAATGATGAACAGTCGTGTGGAGCATTTTTAAGGATGTTTCAGTCAGTCTATTCAGTGCATAATATTGTTTGTTTGAATGCCTTTGTTCTGTTGAATTACATGTGCATTTGTTGGAATAGAGTATATAGACGAACAGAACTGAGCACAACTGAGTATATAAATAGACAAGTGCTCACCTCTTCCATGTTGAGTGCGCTGAATACAAATGGCATCACTATTACGACGCGTCGATCTGTGGCCGCCAGACTCCACGCCGTCCAACCACGCTAAACAGACACATGCACGTATAACACTGACACTTGTTAATCAGTACCATACACAATGTCTGTCAATATATATACGTCTGCCTGT
Organism: Lumbricus terrestris; assembly: GCA_949752735.1. NCBI lineage: Eukaryota > Metazoa > Annelida > Clitellata > Crassiclitellata > Lumbricidae > Lumbricus > Lumbricus terrestris. The sequence goes on from OX457050.1 coordinate 33,090,907, forward strand.
ATATACGTCTGTATGTCTGCCTGTTTTCAGATAATGAAGTAGTAAACAGAGGCTACTCGCCCGAATGCCGTCACTACACGTTGAGTCAAAACAAACCATGTCCCTACAGAAATTATTTTTATTTATGTATTTATATTTATATCTCAAATTCTATAGCGTCCCTTTAGCTCGACTACAGCGCGGACACTGCATCGGAGTTTCACGCCGAAGCGCCCAGGCAATTGTGAGTGAAGGACTTGCTCAAGGTCCCTACGCGGCGACTTGAGGTGAATTCGAACCTCGAACCTTCCCCCTCCAAGGCAACGACGCCACCACTACACCACCGCGCCCCACAACAATTCTGAAAAAAATTCAAGGAAATGACCACCGGCTTTAATGACACTTCAGAATAAAGACGCTTGATGATTTGGCGAAGTGCCACACGAATTATTTCGTTGAAAAGCTGGACCAGCCTAAACTATAATGACGCCATAACCCCCCCCTATAAAAATGGTGCTTGCGGAAGAAGGTTTTGATATTGAACCTAATGAAAAACAAAAAGTGCTTTGGGAAACATTTTAAGAAATTTCGAACAAAGTCGTGATGGATGAAAAGACTTTTTTCGAAGATTGGTACAACGAGGTGTTTTCATTGACAATCAAGTAGGCCTATTGAAGGCCTACTACCGTGTGTTAAGGCTAATGGACAATATTACCGAAATGCTCAACTGGTGCCTTTTGCCAGTGAGATAACTTGGCATTTCATATTCCAGCAAGATGTCGTTCCTGCGGACAGAACTCGGGAGACTGTTGAGATATCTCAAACTTAAACCTCTGATCCGCCTACTTTGTGGCCATTTGCATGCATAACAGCCCGAGTTAAAATAAATATGTCCGGTAGACCGTAGACGATAAGATTTGGAGTGGCATTCATAAAGATTCCTCAGATGTGTAGGGCGCTGTGGTGTAGTGGTGGCGTCGTTGCCTTGAAGCCGGAAGGTTAGGGGGTTCGAATCCACCTCGCCGCGTAAGGACCTTGGGCAAGTCCTTCACTCACAATTGCTCAGCGCTTCGGCGTGAAACTCCGATGCAGTGTCCGCTCTGCATTCGGGAGCGCCTCTGAGTAGCTAGAGCTTGAAGGGGCGCTATAACAAGTGCACATACAAACAAACAAACAAACTAGCTGCATCATCGAATTGCGAAGGATGAGGATGGATTGTATGCGTGCGTCATTGATGAGCCAGTCAAGCAGAGGCTTTTGCATCTTCGCGCATGCGTGGAAGTCCAAGGAGGTCACTTTGAACATAAAATTTAACTTTCTAAATGTTCATCAATATCTCTTCTTTCATTAACATTATACACTGATTTGACGTAGTTAACGTAAAATATTTAAGGCCATGGTTTGTTTCGACTCACCGTGTGCATTTTTTCTGTTTCACTGATTGAACCAAACATAGATAATTCACAGGTTGGCCCTACCTTAGACACTCCTGAAACTCCAAAGCGCTGAATATCCGCTCCTGGAACGTACTCTAAAGCGAATTCGTGGATTGTGTCCAGTCCTCGCTTTGCCGCCTAGCCAGACATATGCATAAAACACGCATTATCTCATAAAACACATTAAGAAAACATTATAATAGACCTTAACATGGAATGAATGCTCTCTGTACTCAGTACTATTTTAAACTTGTGGAGTCGACTGCAGAAACGTTTGTGTAATGGAGTGTTCGCTCTTTCGAGTTTTCTATTCATTGTTTTGATTGCCAATGACACTTCTGCCTTAATGACTTTTGACACTATGATCATTATAATGGTCATTCAAACAGATCTTCTATTCGATGACGGTAGGCCTATTGTTTGATTGTCGTGGAAGGAGTGCAAGACAGCAACGGGTTCCCATACTGGCTCATTTTTTGCTCCAAGGTTTTTGAATGAAAGGCTTGCATTTGGTTTGGCCTCTAAGAAACATTTAATATGCAAACGAATTAGTAATTCTAACGGGTCACTCAGAAGACCAATGTTGTGCAGTGTTTGTTGTTGATGTAGCAGCCATGCGAATGCTCTCACAAGCACCTTCACTGCATTAGCAGTAGGCAGAACAAAGCAAAACAAGAAGTAAGGGGGGGAATTAAAATCAGGAAGCAGTTTCACCATATTGTTGCCACGTGATTGTATAGCTCAGTCTGTCAATCATAATCGCAATCACAAAATTTTTAGATCGCCACTCGAAAGCTCTGTCTAATCAAAAGCAGGGGCTTCTATCCCTATACATGGCGGGCGCAGCTTGCGCCCAGTGAGAAATAGGGGGGAATCAGAAGACAGCCAAAATTTACGTCGGTTGGGGGGAAGGTCGGACATGGAGGGCAGAGTTCAATCTAGGCATCACTAAAGGAAGATAGTAAAGGAAGATCCCCCCAGAAAATACTTCCCCTCCATATAAATTTGGACAAAAATGGTAGGCCTAATAGTTTTTAGCAAAATGTATAGGCCTACACTTTATACACTTTGAGTTTTTAGCTAGGCTACTATCTGCATTTTAGAATTATATGAACTGCTATTATAACAGCCATAATATACTATAAAAAAATTTCTATTACGTGATTATAATATTATTATGTTTTTACTATTTTAATAAATAATACAATCATAATTATTGTAATTGACAAAAATGATGTTAATACAACTAGGCCTACTATTTTGCACAACTAAATGGCTTCTCTCCAATGTTATCTTTAAAATTTCAGACAGTCAAATTTGGTCCTTGAACACTTAGTAAAGCAACATCATTATTACGTGTGCTTACAATGTAGGACCTAGGCATTTATTGATATGCATTGTGCTCTAAAAATTTATGTAACAACTCTCAAGTGCACACTGATCAGAGGCGCAAAACATATGGCTGCCCAATTTTGGCAGCAATTCCTCCACTGAAACAGTAGGGTAATTTCGCTAAGAGGACAGCTTAAAATGCTGAAATTGCAATGCGGAAATCGCAAAAATTTCTTATAGGGAGGAGCACAATCCCTCCCCATACCAGGTCCATTCTCGGCGCTGCACATGCTTCGGCGATCGTCTGCTGGATGCTCATTTTGTCCCTCCCCAAACAAACCTTCATTCCCATACTAGAGGAGGGCATGCGCTAGATTGCATTATATTGCATACAGAGGAAGGCCGGTCCAGAAAAGGGGGGGAAGAAAATGGATTGCGCCCGGCTGCTTAGGGGGGATAGAAGCCCCTGATCAAAAGTGTTTGATATCACTCGGTTTGCGAACTTGAGATGCGTAGTGACTAGAGGTTGAGAATTAAGGAGTGAGAGACGCGGCTGATGGGGGTAGAGCGGGTTGGCTGAGTAATTCACGAAGATATATCTCGACTGATAGCATTGTAAGGAATTGTAGGTTAGGAATAGGACTTTGAAATAGATTCGCTTTATGATTTCTAAGCATAAGATCGATTTCAGAATAAGGGTGATGTGAGGGTGCTTGGGAGTTCTGGTGATGGCTCTGGCTAATGAAATTTGAATAAGTGACAGACGCTTTAGTTGTGTGAATTCAAGGTTGAGAAGGAAGAGAATTGCAGAAATCAAGTCTTGAGTGGGCAATGGATGCAGAATGTTGGAAGCAATTTTGAAGTCGAGCATGGGTCAGATGCGACGGAGGTCATGAATATAAGTAAGTAAGTAAGTAAGTATTTTCTTTATTACATCACTTGCAAACGCACAATGGAACACAGTACATCATTATAAAACATCGAACTAATAAAAACGTGCAAATTAAAATCACAAGTTAAATTATAATATAATTACTAAACTATTATCGTCAAAAGTTAACTATGTAGCATTCTCGTGATAAATCCCTTTCCAATCAACGAATCACATCGTGGTATCTCTAGATTATGTGAACGGGACCTAAGGGAGTAACCAGTTACACGTTCAGGTGGAAGAAGACAATGGAGGACATGACCGGGGTCACAAAGGATAGAAGTAAAGAGGGATACATCTGCTTTAGAACATAACATGTCAAAAGTAGGAGTGTTACTGGGAAAAAAACCTTGTCGTACCAACTTTCTAATAATAGCGGACAGGCGACTTCTCTGAACCTCATTTGCAAAACTCCATCATGCCGGTGAAGAATAAAGCATTCGCGCGGCTGTGGTGGAACGTACATCATGGAGTCGGATGCCAGTCAAACCATGCGACACAAGGATACGCATGAAGCCGAGCTGGAGAGGTTGGAGATGTGGTTTGAGAAAGAGAGATGCACATCGAGGGTAGGACCAGGATTGCAGAGGCGAACACCAGAGGTAAAGATAATATGAGATGAAGCGTTAGAGGATAGATATGTATTGAATGATCAGGGATTTTCTTGATTTGGTCCGAAAGACCAAATTTCGTTTGCCGGGAGAGGGCATGGGCGGAGACCTAGGGGGGACAGGGGGACGGTCCCCCCAATGTAGGTGTTGAACGGCCCATGCATTTGTCCCCACAATCATTGAGCGTCAAGACTAAAAAAAGGTCATCAACTTTTTAGGTGCGAAAATAGAAATTTCCGAGATTTCGGCGGCGACCAGAAATTTTTTGCCGGCAAAAGATGGAAATTTTTCGGCGACACTCAGCCATTCGTCCCTCAAAAAATCTCGCGTCTTTCCGCCCCCCCCCCCCCCCCCAAGTCTCCGCCCAGGTCTCCGCCTATGGGAGAGGGCATGGTCGAGGCAGTGGAGGTCTTGACGACATCCATTGTGAGATTAAGTTAACGACGTTGAGCGACTGATCAATGGATTTGCAAAAATTACTTGGGAGGATTAAGGATATAATTATAGAGTTGGGTGTCGTCTGCCAACAGATTCTGCCAACAGATGGTGTTAGACAGAGGAGTATTCTATAAGATGACATAAGAGCAGTGTACTCAGGAAGGAGCCTTTGAGGGACACCATAGAAGCGAGGTATACGGGTTGCGAACATAGGCGGGAGCTTTAACAGAGAAAGATCTGGAAGACAAATACATGTAGACTATAACCACAGTAGAGCAGTGCCAGAGACGCCAAACCAAGATGATAGTCGATGAAAAAAGAGGCTGTGGTCTATGGTGGCGAATGCAGCGGAGATGTCAAAGAGGCAGAGGAAGAAGACTTGCTGATGACTGATGGCTGACGTCAGAGGATATAGTTTATTGCACAGTGATGCGAGTGGAGTTTCTGTGGAATGGTGTCTAGTAAAGTCAGATTGGTGGAGCTTGAGGAGTGAGTTAGAAGAGACAGTCGTTTATCCGGGCAAGAACAAGAATATGCGTTCAGTTAATTTAGATAGAAAGGAAAGATGTGAGATGGGTCGGTAATTAAATAGGCGTTTCTTGCTAAAATTCGCTTTTTCCAGGAGAGGATTACCATGCAGAGAGTGTTTTAATCCCATTGGGAGGTTGCTATTTATTTAGAGAGTGAGAGATTGAGGATTTTATAAATGGAGAACTAGAAACAGGGGTGCGAGAGAGGAATATTATACCTTTGTCATTGACATTCGAGCGAGAACTCTGTTGTCAGGTGTAGGTGAGTCAAGGTAACTTCTCCATGTCCAGGCAATTATCTGACATTCCACACGACTCTTTTGCGATGGATCGTTCTGTAATATTAAAGAGCAATAAGCATAATCAAAACGTTCAAAGTTTAAGTCTATTTGTTCGTCTTCTTTTCTATGGCACCATGGACCATGGTCTGGTCACTCTCTTTGCTCTCTTTGGCACAATATTAATAAGTGTCGCTTTTGACTCACTTGACGTCTCTATCTAGCTTCTTTATTTCCTTTGGGGTTTTGGAGTGCGGAGCTCACTTAGAATGGCTTCGCTCCTTTCAATCGGAGAGCACTCACTGTGCGGTTTCAGGTGACTCTACTGCCTATTTGTTCCTTGCTGCAGGTACTCTATACTGATGATGTACGGGCCTACGTCAGTTGCTACGCCGTTGATGCAGCGTCTTTTCTACCGATGATGTCCCACGCCATTGATGCTACCTTATCACGGATGGTCGCTAATCGTTTGCTTCTCAACCCTTCTAAGACCACTGAACACAGCGAATGCAGTTGTCTAAAAACACACTGAACATTCGAAGTTATCAATTAGGCATATCAATTAGGCATGTGCTAATCTAAGATGAAGAAGAGATGGCCATTATTATGCGTACCTCAAAGATGACAGGTTGATTGGGAATCTGCATAACCTGACCGGTTATAACCTTCGTTTCATTGGCGATTTGAACTGCAATGGTGGGCAGCGTGTCCTGCGGTGGACTGCAAAGACAGGAAAACGCTTTGAGCAAACGTCAAAATGCTTGAGACTTTAATATCGTCTCTACTGATAACTTCTGAACATTGGCCATGGAGGATTGAGGTTTTTGAGCGCCATGGTGAACATGTATTGCAACAGAGAATGCAATTAGAAGAATGAAGAAAGATATTGCACAATAATACTCATGTATCATATCAATTAGAAGAAAGGTATTGCACAATTACTCAGGTGTCATATATCGTTCATCTCAGCGTCTAAGATATACGGCCATACGTTATCTAGAACGAATCACTCCGCTAACCTAGCTAATGACCATGACACCAAAATGCAAACTGCATGATGCCACGATTGTACATAAAGCAACGAGAATCCTGAGACATGCTGCTGACCTTTTTTCATTACGTTACACTGTAAATTGCTATGAGTTTAAGAAACTGACGGAATTGCGTCTTCATCGTTAAATCCGGTTCCGATGTAAAGAAAAGCAAAGTCGAGGTAGTCGATTCGATCTGGAACAGCGATTCCCACGATATGCCACCAGACGGGACGGTTTGTAAAGGTCTCTGGAATCAGGCAACAGAAAACAATCGGTATTATTATGTGGACGCAAGTAACTATATGCAGTCATATTATAAGATCTACAATTCTACATGTAACCTATT